>JAJEKB010025349.1:0-27788 GCA_022393335.1 Macrotrachela quadricornifera | reverse complement strand
GTATTAACTTATGATTGACTATCATTTATAAGAAGATGTGGTTATCAAGTCTAACTGTAAGTCATATTTATGCTTTCGAATGATTAAACGTGTATAACCAATACTGGTGACCAGATAAATGTTTATTTTTACTTCTTTTGAATATTCGATAATAATTCATCATTCGCTCTAAACTGTGGCCATAGATTCGTTTCTACATCGGCTCTTAATTAAGGCACAATTAAACGATTATGACCAATTCTGGTGACCAGAACCTTGAACAATCAATTTCTCTTATCATATTCTTAAAGAGTCAATATCTCTTATCATATTATTAAAGAGTCAATTTCTCTTATCACATTCTTAAAGAGTGAATTCTGGTGACTAGAATCTTGAATAATCAATATCTCTTATCATATTATTAAAGAGTCGATTACTCTTATCATATTATTAAAGAATAAATTCTGATGACCATAATCTTGAAGAATCAAGTTTTCTTATCGCATTCTTAAAGAGTCAATTCTGATGACCAAAACCTTGAGGAGTCGATTTCTCTTATCATATTGCTAAAGAATAAATTCTGGTGACCAGAATCTTGAAGAATAAATTTTTCTTATCACATTTTTAAAGGATCAATTCCGGTCACCAGAATTGGTCATAGTTGTTTAATTATGCCAAAATAGGGATCCGATGTAGGGATGAAATTGGAGAGCACAGCTTGGGGCAAATGATAAACATTCGTGTTTGTATGTTTGAGAAACATGTATTTAATGTGTCAACAATGATATCACATATTTAAAAAACTATGCCACTCCAATCAATCATCCCAATAGAAGTTGTTACGCTACAAGATATATCCTGGTTATCAGACGCATTTATCTGATTGGAAGATTGTACGTAACATATTTTTCTTACCGAAAATTGGTTTCAATTTTGTGAAACACGATATAGAAGAGAGTGTTGAAGTGTTTAAGAGTAGAAATTTGGATCCATCCCCTCCCCCCTCCCCACAGACCGTGACCGACAGGCAAGATTAGCATCACAGACCGTGACCGACACATTCGATGACCTTTGTCACAGATCTTGACCAATGGGCAAAATTAGCGTCATCATTACAGACAGCGACCGACACTGCAGCAACTGTTTCTATTCTAGTATAGACTGTAATCTATGGAAGACTAAAGACTATCATAGACACTTATTTGGACAAACTCTGGATATCTGGTGTACAATGTACGCAGTTTCATCGTGTTTCACATTTTTAATCCCGCTGCAATTGCGCTAACAGCTTTTTATTTACAACACATTCGCCGTTTGTTTCTTGAAACTCGTAAAAAAGCGTACAGCGATCGAAAACATAATAACACAGGAAAACAAGGAAAATTAATAGTGTGGCGAGAGCAAATTTCTACACGTAAAAAAACTAACTAATCATTTTTATATAATGACAAGTATCAAACACATAAATTATAAATAACATATTAGATTGAATAAACGCAGATAAACAACAAAGACGTATATGAGAAAACCGACTGTGAAAGAAATAAAATAGACTATTTGGTTGATTATTATTTGTCCTAAACAATGGTCGCCAGATTCTTTCCTACACTAGTCCCCAGTATGAAGACTACTAAACAATTATGACCAGTTCTGGTGACCAAATACGGACTTTTATTTGGCGACTTTTCCACTTCGGAATTTTTTTCAAATACACTCTAAACTAAATAAACCTCGACCTAACATCATCCTGTATCATATTGAATTATTTTACTGTTAAAGCCAAACAATATATAAGCAGTAGTAGCAAATGGTAGCTATACTCTGCCCACTAAGATCTTGAAGAGTCAGAGTTTCTCATATCACATTGTTGAAGAGTGAATTCCGCTCACTAGAATCTCGAGGAATCAATTATTTATCTTACATGCTGATGACCAGAATTCACTCTTTAATAATATGATAAGAGTAATCGACTCTTTAATAATATGATAAGAGATATTGATTATTCAAGATTCTAGTCACCAGAATTCACTCTTTAAGAATGTGATAAGAGAAATTGACTCTTTAATAATATGATAAGAGATATTGACTCTTTAAGAATATGATAAGAGAAATTGATTGTTCAAGGTTCTGGTCACCAGAATTGGTCATAATCGTTTAATTGTGCCTTAATTAAGAGCCGATGTAGAAACGAATCTATGGCCACAGTTTAGAGCGAATGATGAATTATTATCGAATATTCAAAAGAAGTAAAAATAAACATTTATCTGGTCACCAGTATTGGTTATACACGTTTAATCATTCGAAAGCATAAATATGACTTACAGTTAGACTTGATAACCACATCTTCTTATAAATGATAGTCAATCATAAGTTAATACGATTCAGGGATGGATTTTTGAAATCCTGATTTAGGATAAATGATAATTTATTGAAGCAAAATGGCATTGAATTTACTTAGTTAGAACATATTTTTCGAAAAAAAATCCCTAAATTCGCTATTCCTACTTGGTGACCAAATGATGATAACTACTATTTCATCCCTAAATAGGGATTTTTTTAGGGATGAATTCAGGGATCACAATTTAGGGTAAATGATAGACATTCGAAGCAATTTATCCGTGATACCTTTCTATAATCATTGGCATGACATTTTATAACTGTCTAAATTGCAAACATTGATTTATATCGACTTTGTTTTGTTTTTTTTGTATCATAAATTCATAATAATTAACTATTAAAATTTATATGTATTAACTATTTTTCGTGTGACTCATTTTTTTCTTTTCCTCTTACATTGTTCTTTATATTTTCTCTCTCCTCTTCTTTTTTTTTTGTTGTGCTTCATTGCACATATGCATCATTTACGTGTAAGTGACCGTGTGAGCGCAAGTAGAATTTACGCAGACAACTAATAATTCAAAATAATGCATCATCGTCGGAGCCAAGGCGACTCAAAATCACCAAGTAGTATGAGTAGTTCATTAGTAACGATGCCAACAACCAATAATACTTCATTAACATCAACATCAGGTCGTGTTAGTATATATTCAATGCGTGAACGAGTTATATTAAATAAAATGACAAGAATAATGGGTAAATTAGCTCGTGATACTGAAACTGAAGTAACTAGTCGATTACATCAAGAAATTCCAGCTATTAAACTTGATGGTCATCTTACTTATTGTTTATATATAACATTACAAAATTTAATTCATTTAAATTCTATTTATATTCTATTATATCATGCAGCTTTTTGGCTCGGTTCAAATAATTTACATAAAGAAACATTTAAATCTTCTCGAGTACTTGAACAAACAAATTATGAACAAACACATTTTATAACTCTTTCAAATAATTATTATTCTGAAACAAGAAAATCAATTAATACAGATTTAATTAATAAATATATTTATATAAGTTTAATTGGTATTTGTACAATTGAATTAATAGGTGTGTTTCTATGGACAATAAGAAAAAAATTACCATATTTAATACAACGAAATCAAAAATTAAAATATCGTTTAAGTAAATTATTAATTGGAATAATTATAATAATATATATTACATTTATTAGTTGGCTTATTTTTCATACATTTATTACTCATCAATTAACTTTAAAATTTTTTTTATTAATTTTTGGTCATATGATTTTTTTAACATATCTTGATAAACCAAATTTATTTCGAGAATCACCTTATAATATATCAAAACAATCAACAACAAATCGTAAACAATATCGTAATTCAACATCTTCTTCATCAACTTCTTCAATAGCACCAATAGTATTAAATCGACTTTCTTATCGATCAACTATATCTACTCAACCACGAAAAGTTAATCAAATTATTAATTCAACAACAACAACAACAACAACAACAACAGCAACTACAACAATAATATCATGGTCACGATGGTCATCAATAACAGAAGAAAAACTTGAATTACATAATTGTTCAACATTTTATGCTCAAACTCGACAAGAAGCAAATGATTTATGGCCAATTGTTGTTCGAAGAATAATTTTAAATTTTTATCGAACATTTTCTTCATTTATTCTATTTAGTTTAATACCAATACAATTAAAAAGTAAATTATATTTCAAAAATTTTTCTTTTTTTTTTCTACATAAAAATATTAAATTTAATATGTTATTGTTTATTTTTAGATACTCATGTACGTTCAATAGAAAATCAACCAATAAAATTATTAATTATTATATTTATATTAAGTACATTTATAACTCATAGTGCTTTTTTATTTCCTGTTAAACTTCAAACAACTCTTCATCGTTTAGCAACACATCTTGGACAATGGCGTCAACAATCAAATATTCGAACTGATACAATTAATGAATGGTCACCAGAATGTAATTCATATATACGTGGAAGTGTTGTCAAATTTTCATTAAATAATCAATATTTTATTGCTATACAACATTTAAGTAATGCTGCAAATCCTCAATCAAAATCACATTTAATTCTTTATCGTTTATTTGGTGATCCAACATATTTATTAACTATACAATTTATTTTATGTCTTATTCTTATTATACTTCATTTAATATGGATTTTTCGTAGTTATTATTGGGAACAAATATTCATTGGTTTTTTAATTATATTTCCTAGTTCATATTCAATATTTAAAATAGTACGTGATAGAAATATAATGGATCTTGTTGAAGAACATGAAGTTATTCAAACATCAACAATATCAAAACAGAAACAATCAAATTAATAGATAGAAAGAAAAAATATAATACAATCTGACATTACAAAAAAAAAAAAAGACAAACAAAAATATATCACACATTCATCTGATATTGATCTGTGAATAATGGAGATATACCTATAAGGAAAAAAAAAGGTTTTATTTTAAAAATCAAACTTCTTTTTTTTTGTTTACCTGAAAATTTAAAATCAATTGTTTCAGTTAATTTTGGACTATATTCATTATTAAATATAGTTGTTGTTGATTTTGAATGAAAACCTGAACTCTGTCGTGATGATTCATTGGATAAATTATCTAGTAATTTTTTTGTATTATTATTAAATAATGTTGTTAATAAACGATCTAAATAAAGTAGATATTCTTTTTTAAGTTTTCAATAGAAAACTTTCACTAAACATTTTTACACTTAGATGTGTAAGTTGAACGACGGTGCTCGCTGCTAAGTCTAAAATTGTAGTACTCTTTTGCGAATAAGAAATTTTCCTTTATTTCAACTCCTGTGATTTGAAATTCGACTGATGAAAAATAATAAAGAAAATATGCGATTGTATATGTATAGATGTTTGTGGCAGCAGGCTTGCATCTCGAAATTCATCCTGGATGTATTATGACTGCGTCTTAAGAGGAATTTATTTATTTTTATTCAAAATTCTTTCGACAGGATGCATAGATGAACGTTATGTATAAAATCGTTGGAACACTTCAGACGCAAATTCTGAATAGGACATGACCTTTACTAAAAAAATGACTCTCTCTTAACCTTTTCGCTCCCCTTCTCACAGTACAAGGCCACTCCAAATTAGAAGGCCATAGCTTTCTAAATTTGTTCTGTTCTTTGAAGTATTTGCGATAGTAGACGTCTGATAAGTGTAAAGATACATTAGACGATACATATAGATGAATGATGTTACTCCAGTAAAATCTCATGCTCTTCCTGGATACATTTACAATCTGACTGGTCGTAATCTTACTGGTCCAACTACGAACAATAATATCATTATTGAGAAAAAAGATGATGAAAATGAAACACGTAGGGATACGCGGTATCAGTTTACTGAGCATCGACAGACGCTAGCAATGAGCTCAGTGCACACCTATAGCTCACCATCAGTGTACATTGAGAATCAGTATTGTCGCTGACATTACACATCCCTAGAAACATGCATCTACATCACGAACATAATGGCTAATAAACAATTAAAGTTGACTGAATTTTATAAAAAGCAATGAAGTAAAAAGGCCTAATGTATGATCCTCGATATATTGTTTTTCGTTTACGAAAAAATAAAAGATATGAATTAGCATGGAATAAAAAAGGAAAAGGTCAGCTTATAAATCAGTCACACGAACTAATTCACAGATATCAAGGGATGGTAAAAGCTGCAGACACCTCAATTTTGGATCGCTGAAATAGAAAAAAAAAAAAATAAGTGATTAGCAAAAAAGTTTATAATTTTTTACATTAAAAGTTTCATTAGAAGGTCATCCCAAGACGAGTGATCTGAATTTACACAATAAAAGGCCATGGCCTTCTAGTCTGGGGAGGGGGATTAGTCGAATAAATCGGATTATCACATCCTTTTTAGTATCTATTGATGGTATTTGAAAGTTTTAATCACGAAGTTGGCGTTTTCGAAACTTAATATATGATAAATTCTCCTGGTGAATTTCAATTTTCTACAAGATAGATTCATAATGTGTTTAATAAAAGTTTTCTGTTTATTACTATAAATGTCATTTCTTTATATTCACGATTTTTGCAGAGTTTCAGAATTTTTTGAGTCTGAAATATCACAAATTGTGCAATTTTCTTACAGTTTGCTAAATAAGTCATTGTTCAGAAAAGGTCAATTAGAAACTAACTGAACCATGAAGGAAACAAAATAAAATTTAGCATAAAAAAATATTTCAGGAGAGTAGTACTTCAAATAATAAAAAACTTTTGAAGTAAGATTTTATTTATAAGACTGAAAAAAAACCAAAAAAGGGTTTTAGCCCATAGGTGTTGCTTTCTAAACTATGATTGTTTTACTGAATTTTTGGACTTACAATCAACATGTTTGCGAATGTTCTTGCTGAATTTTTAGCACTTTCTAAGGAAAATAAGCTTCATTTTTAAACCAAATTCACGTCATTCATTTCATTTGTTAATATAAAATTCAATAAAATGATTGTAGTTCCAAAAGAAACTCATACAAACTGCTATTCTTATAGCCTTAGTCTATTTTAAAGATAAGTAAATCAAAAAAAAACTTACCGGCAGATTCAAGTTTTAATGATAATTGATTAGTATTATTCAATGTTGTATTACATGTTCTTAAAGATCCAACTTCTTTAATAAGTTCATTTATTGTATAATGTTCATCATAAACAATAGGAAATTTTTTATTATTTAAATATTTATGTTTTTTTCGAATATGTCTTGCTCGACAACAACAATAAATAGCAATAAGAGAAAAAAGTATTATTAAAATAAATGTACTTAATATAATTGATACTAAAATCATTGAAGGATCTAAATTATTTAAAAAAAATATATTTATAATAGAATACAATTGTTATATTACCATCAGATGTATTTATTTGATAAAGACGACTTTGTTCAATACCAAATTCATTTTCACCTATACATGATAAACGATTAAGAGTTTTTGGTGATGAAATTATTTTCTGATAATCATAAAGTAATTTTGATATACAACTATAATCATCACATGTTGTTGATGTAGATAATTGATCATTATATTCAATAGGTTGATCATTTAATCTCCATGCTATTCTCTAAATAGATAAAAAAAAATCAATGGTTTTTTTTTCTCTATTTTCATACAAGAATTGGACTAGATGAATAAATTTGACATTCAAATAATCGATTATGTTCTTTAGATTCTTGAATATAAATTAATGGTTTACCTAAAGAAAAAGAAATTTTAATAAATAATGAATAACAAAAAAAAGAAATTTCAAATACCTTTAATATAAATAATAAAATCATTTTTAATTGTTTCAAATCCATCTGTTTCAATACTATATGAATAAATTCCTTGTTCTTCTCGTTTAGTTATATTTTCAAGATTAAATATTGAACCTTCATTTAATTTTTCTCCATAACGATACCAAGTTATTTTTGCACGAGGATATGAATCAACTATACAACGAAGTATAGTTGGATTTGATGTTAATTTATTATTAAAATCTAAGACAACAAATTTTGGTGGACGAATAAGGATTATTGGCGGATCTAACAAAACGAAAAAAAATTTCTATTAGATTAAAATGTAAAACAGGTGTTTATTTTTGTTTCAATATTTTATAACAATTAATCTTTAGATTATATCTCATATACATACAAAATTTGTAAAAATGCTTACATCGAATTAATAATCGAATACTTGTATTTGTTATACCAATAGAATTTATAGCTGTACAACCAATTGAATGATTATGTACATGTTTTGATAAAGGAATATTAATTATTGGACTTGTTAATGATGTTAAATCCATTGAATTAGCAAACCATCTATTAAAAATTTTTTAATAAATTATATTTAAAAAATGCGTTTTTTTTTTCTCTACCGAAATTGTGGTTTAGGATTTCCATGAACAATACACCGAAATGTAGCTGTTGAATTAATAGTTAATGGATAACGATTTTGAGATTCAATACGAGCTTTTGGTTTATCTAAATTTTTATAATATTCATACAAAAATAAAAGATGTAATTATTAAAATTTTATAATAAAACAGATAATATGTTTTATTTGTAGTAGAAAATAATCTGTAGTTATCTTGATTGCCTATTTGACATAATCATTTATCTCACACTCTAAATAAACTATCTGAAATGAACAAAAAACATGAACATATTGTGTGTAAAATCACAAGGTTTGTTCTGCACTCAATCTGTTTATATTTCTGTTCATCTTCATTAGTTTATTTATGATATAAATCAAAAGATTACATAAAAGAGAATTGAGATAGAAAGCGTAAAGGAACATATATCTTTTAGTAACTGCAAATTATTCATTATTTCTCACTCAATAAATTTGATAAACCAAATTAAAGTTCTAATTGCTTCATAAAACATTTTTTTGTATACTGTCTTCAATCTTGATATCTATATCAGAATAGTAGCATATGATAACTTTCTTACAAGCTGTCAAGATGATTACATAGCATTTTTATCATAAGTGATTATGTCAGATAATAGTATATGATTTGAAACATTAACTTCAAAATTTAAATCTTTAATAGGTATAATTGTATGAATATTGCTTCTGGTTTATTTACTCTCTATAGTTTTTAATTATTTGGAAAAAAAACTGAACAAATTATTTTGCTTTTCATAATTATTATGAAATAGAATTGTATTGGATTTAATACAATATTATTTATAACTTAATCTACAGTTATTTGTTTTTTTTTTTTATAAATTCACTCACAATAAACTTGCAATTTAGCTGTAACATCTCGTTGAATATTCTGATCAAAATTATAAATTTGTTCACATTTAATAATGACATTATTCCAACTACTATCCGGATCATTTATTGTATAAATAAGTTTTGTTAAATTTTTATTTGTATTTATATCTAATTCATATAAAATTTTTAAAGATAAAGATTCATTTGTTAGAATTTGTTCATTTTTATATAAAATTAATTTTGATGCTGGTTTTGATGGTGATGATAAACAAGTTATATTAGCTGATTGACCTTGTTTTAAAGGCATAGGTGGTAATAACAATGTTGGTTGATCCATTGGTGGAGCTTATAAATAAACAAAAAAAAAAGAAAAATAATGATAAGAATTTTCAAGTATCTCTTATACCAATAAGAGTTAAATGAACACGTTCTGAACGTGCTTCACGTGCACGTATTGTTCTTTGTACTTGACATTGAAATATTCCTTCATCTTTATTTGACACATGAATAATCGACAAATTATAATGATCTAAACAAAAAAAAAAAGAAGACAAAAAAGAAAATGATTAATTCATTTATTTTATTCAAGGATAATATAATCTGTATATATTACATCATCAAACATACACACTTGTTCCTTTAGGAAAAGATTATATCGTAAAAGACAATTAAATATATTGATTATATATGGACATCATGTTTTTTTTTCCTCTCTCTTTTCTTTTTTTATAAAAGATAATAATAGAAATAACAAGATTCAATGAAGTTTAAATATGAATAACGACTATAATTAAAAGAATGAAACAAAAGATTATTTTTGCATGACATATACTAGATGGAATAAAGTTCATGCTGTTTCGATTTCTATAGAAATTATATCAAAAGAAAAAAAATGATTTTATACATACTAAGACGTTCATTAATTAATAAACGAAATCTTGGATACGCTATATATTGATAAATACTTATAAGACCATTAGTTGTTGTTTCATGACTAAGTAATTGTGCTTTACCTAATGTACAAAAATCATTCCAACACCATGTTACAATAGCATCAGATTGTTTTGAAACAATACAAGGAAATTGTACTGTTTCACCTTCATATACATTTATATTATGTGGTCCAATAAGAATTTTTTGATTAATTCTTGGAGTAACTATTAAAAAATAAAAAAGCAATAATAATAAAAACTATAAAAGAATATATACCATATTCAAATGTATTAACAATTGTCGTTGTCAATAAAAGTATAACATATACAATAATAAATAATGACAGTTGTAGATCATAAATGGCAGTCATCTTAAATAAACTAAAGGACAATGTATGAATAAATAAATGATCATTGAAAGATGTCTTCTGATTAACATCTTTATATGCATGGAGATTCTATCATATATATTCATTCAATATACAATTGCTTTCATAATGCAGATTTATGCATATATATATATATATCTCAAAATGATGTCCTTCCAAAATATATGAGGATAGAAAAAAAAATGTAAAGAGACAAGACAAAAATCCTTGACCATTCTATATATATTGATTTAATCAAATAGTATCAATGGAAGGAAAAAAAAAGGAGGACGTTACATATGATATTTCTTGATATGAATATTCACATTCTAAGAGAATAATGATAATCATATGACTAGAACGAATGATAAAGTCTAAATTGGCCTTTACTCATATTTATTCAACATAGTGATAAGAACAGTTAGTAAGAGACAGTATAAACGTATACTATCGGCAGTGATGACAAAATTGAAAAAAAAAGTATATGTGATTGCATAGAGAAAGACCTTACCTTTCAAAAATATGCCGAATTGTTTTTATCAATACTCAATTCATTAAATGAGTGAGATATGAATATTGTTCAATATTATTACACAAGATGATCAAGCATTTATTTCGTTAAGAATAATAGGAACATACATACACAATAAACAGCTTATTTAAACAGAATACTAAAGTAATTGAGATAGAGATTGGCAAGTTAATCTTTCTTTTTCTTCTTTACTGATTACCTCAATAAGTGTTAGTCTTCTTCGTCTTAGTAAGAAATAGACTTATATGATTGTTTACATAAAGCTAAATTCGCCTGTTGTTCTTATCAACATATAGAAAGATAACGTTAGATGAACATATAATAATATTGAGCATCGTACAATAAGAAATAGAGAATGAAATGTCCATATAATAATGTCGTTTGTTATTCATTGAATGAGAGAAAGAGAAAAAGAGAAGGAAAAAAAAAGGATTGCATGAATGAGGTGGTATTATTTCTAAACATCACTCGTCACACCTTGTCGCCAAACAGATGTGTTCACAAAAAAAAAGAAGAAGAAAAAAAATCAAAGTCAACAAGAAAAAAAAAACGAAAAGTGTCATGAAAATAATAATTATTTCAATTATAATTAATTCATATTCATTTAGATACTATTATAATATTTATATTTTCAAAATACATCATTCAATTGTCAATCTACAATCAAACAAAAAAAAAAAAGACGCTAATCATTTTTATCTATTTGTTATATATTGTTATTTATTTTTGCATGTGTGTATCAACTGTTAAGTTTCATATTAACAAAATAAATCATTTCTTTGTTTATCATATGAATTTGAAATATGACAAATATTAAATAGATTTTTTTAATAAACTAGGCAAAAAAAAAAGAATCATTTGTATGCACCAAATTTTTGGTGCCACATTGATTAATCTTTTGTTTATGCTCTATTGCACATTTTGACATACGAAATAAGATGAATGAGACTCTTGAGAATTTCTTTCAATAATGATGCAACATATATTTATATATACAATTTATTTTTGAATGACCTTGTTGAATTTCGTTTTTATAAAATAATCTGATAACTATAACTTGTGAATTATGTAAAAAATAAGATTGATCAATTATTATTCTTTTTCTATTTTAAATAACAAAAAGAAAAGAGGCGTTGCAATCATATAATCACAATCTGTCTGTCTGCTTCTTCTTTCTTTTTGTTTCTTAATAAGAAATAAAATGTTATTCATATTTAAAATTCTTCTTGATAATTCTATGAATAATTTATAATAGAAATTACTAAAGAAAATTTTATTTGAGAATTATTGTAAATAATATGATATATAAATATGTGAATGATTTCTACATTTGATTAATCACTTTTGTCAAATAGTTAATGAACATGAATGAACACAATTTTAATTATTGATGCATATCTACAATTGAATTTATTGACAAATGATTGCACTAAATAACACTTTATATAGTTATTAGATTTTAAAGTTCGTTTTTTTACTTGTGTATAATAATCCAATGAAAAATCATGCATTTTTATTTATTTATTTTTTTAGATATGACAAAAGATAAAGTTTCATTAGTTTATTATAATATTGTGAAAGTTAGTTATATATATATATAAAATAAATTCTATATAATGAATAATCATTTATCATCATTGGATATTAATAAAATTATTCAACGTTTTGATAAACCAGATGTCGTTCAAGCATTGATACTTATGGGTAGTTATGCTCGTAATGAAGCTGGTCCAAATAGTGATATTGATCTTGTACGTTTTGTACATGATGGAATAAAATTATCTGATAATGGAACACATTTATATGAAAAAAAAGTACTTATTAATATAAGTACATATGAAACAAATGAATATGAAAAATGGTTTACTGATCCTTTTGAAGCTACAAAATGGATAGCAGGTATAAGAATAGCACATGCTATTATAGATCGTAATAATTTTTTTACTAATGGTTTACAAATACGAGCTCGAAATT
This sequence comes from Macrotrachela quadricornifera, assembly GCA_022393335.1. Classification (NCBI taxonomy): domain Eukaryota; kingdom Metazoa; phylum Rotifera; class Eurotatoria; order Philodinida; family Philodinidae; genus Macrotrachela; species Macrotrachela quadricornifera. Next base: position 14,851 of record JAJEKB010025349.1, on the reverse strand, counting down.
TTATTTGGGATAAAACAATGCAAATTCGTGCTAATATTGAAGCTAGTCATCGAATGGTTGGTTGGTGTGAAGAAATAAATAAAGGTATTGAAGGTCTTCGTCGTATTAATGATATTGGTCGTTTACTTAATGGTTTACATGGTTTAACATGGGGTTTAACTGAAATTATACAAATTCAACGTGGAATATTAGTAACTAGTGATAATAATGTTTTTAATGAAATCGAATTAGCATTAGATAATAATAAAAAAATGATTGAACTTCGTCGTATTACATTTGGAGTTATGGGTACTTATACATTACGTGAACGTGTTATAGCTGGATTAAAATTTTATATATTACTTGCTGAACAGATGTCTAATGTTTGGCAAGAAAATGATATTCAAATAATTGAACATACGGTCGAACAAATACGTAATTTTCTTCCAAATATTTTAAATGAATAAGCTTTAATAATAATAATAATATGAAAATTTATTTTAAATGAAATTCATGATAAAATACATTTATTTAATTAATAAAAAAGGAACTTAAAGAAAATATGTCAAAAAGAACGAACTAATATTCTATTTATAGATAATGGTTATGATGAAGGTGTTTTTAAACGGAAGATATGTTTAAAAAAAAAAGAAAAAGAAAGAAAAAACTTAGAACACATAACTATACTTGAAAAATTAACCAAAAAAAATGTTATTTTTTATTTGTTATTATCATCCAATATGAGAAATCAATAATAAAAATAAATTTGCCGATCTAATTGTCAAATGTTTGATAATAAACGATCGTGTCACAAGGGATTCTTCTAGGGTTTTTTTTTTTACACATACACATATATATATATATATTCTTTCATGTTCATCGATCAAATGTAGAAGGAGGATGATGAAATTATTGATTGTAAAAATATTAATCAATTAGTTTGTATTTTTAATGGTTTATTTTAGCAAAAGTTTGTCTAAGTTTCTTTTTTTGTTGAAGAATAAATGTTTAGTCACGCGTCGAAGACATATTAGCATGATTAACTTTCAAAACTAGAATAAAAAATATGTCTTTGACGTTTATCGTTACGGATGAGGAAAATAATCATGATTACTCATAACGAGACAGATGAAGCTTTTCATAAGTTTCTTTTTTCTCTTATATATATATATATATATATATATATATACGTTGTATTGAATAATTTTGTTTCTATATGTGTCAGTCTTCAACTGTGTATTAATTTAATTTTTTTTATCATTTATAGAAAAGTTTGACTTACGATTTGTTTTTTTTTCTTTCCCGTAAGGAAAATTGAAATGAAGAAGTAATATAGATTTTTTATTTTTATGGTCGTATTGTTATCAATCGATCACATTTAGTTTGTTGAGGTATTAAATGAGTTAAATTTTAGTTTACTCTTTTTTTTTTTATTTTCTTGCATCCGTTGAACTTCTTTAGTTTTCTTTTTACATCTGTAAAAAAAAGCACGTTCAATGGAATTTGATCACCATCTTTTCTTTTCTTCTTTTTTTCATTTTTCTTACCGGAAATGCAGAAAAGAAATAATGTATGTATATATATATATACAGAATTTTTATCAATATACGCATTGAAGTGCACAAATATATATATATTTTTTTATATAGATGTTATGTTTTTATTGAAAGTTTTCTTATGCAAATAATAAATGATATTTCCTGTTTATGTTGGATAAATTTAAATATTTTGATAAGCAAAAATTTTTTTTTTTATTCTGTTTTATCTATCTATATAAAAATAAAAGAAAATATGTTATAGTTTGTTTTTTTTTATTAAGATTTTCTTATCAATCAGTCAACTGATAAGATATGTTTATATATGCGTATATAATCTAATAGAAGTAAAAGGAAAAAAAAAATAAAAGAACCAAAGGAAATGTTTGAAAATGAGCTAAATATCATCATAGATTATATCCTTTCTCGACCATACTGTTTAATGCGCATATACAGATTAGAGACAAAAGAAAAGGAAAAGCGTTAAAGTAAGAAAAAAGAAGAGTATTTTAAAGAAAGAAACATCCTCTTAGCATTGGCTCATAAATGTCATAAATAGACGAATGTCTTTATACTTACCTACATATTCTTTGTTTAGTGTTAGTAACTTTACTTTTTTCTATTTCATACTCTATTTCTTTATTGACGTTCTCGTCATCATTTTCGCTATTTTTCTTTTCTAGGATAATAAATCTTGATTATAATAACTAAAATAGAAATAAGATGACAGAAGAAATAGAAAGAAAGAAAAAAGAACGAGAGAGAAGGTTAGTTTATGTATTCAACAATATACTTAGACTAATAAATATAATTGAATTGTAACAATTTGACATAGTCATACGTCGACAACAGCTGCCAAATATCTATTTCATTTTCTTTTTTTTTTTTTTTTTTTACATTTTCAGTCAAATAATGAATATTACTATCATTATCATTAACAATATTTTGATAAAGCAGGTACAGTTGTCATCTTAGAAAAGATTCATATTTATCTTGAAGCCAAATAAGGAAAAAAAGAATGTATTCATTATCAGATAAAAAAAAGAAAAATCATTAATAATCTAGACGAGTTATATTTATAAGATGTTATAAGATAAAATGGAAGTAAAAAAAAAAAGAAGAAGGATGTTATTTTCTTGTAAAAATTTCTATAAAAAGAAAAATTAGTTAAATTTTTATGTTAATATTATTGAAATAGTAATATTTAATTATTTTTAAGATTGAAGATTACAAATAAACATTTGTTCTCATTTGATATTCATATATTTTTTCAAATTGCTTTTGATCTTTTTTTTTAAAAAAAAAATACGATAGAAAATCTGGAGAAACAAAAAGAAAAGGAAGGAAATTTTCTAAACTTACACGATTTATTTAAACATAAAAAAAAAGATTTTCTTATATCATTTTACAGATCAATGTCTGCTTGTATCAATTATATCAATGAAGGTGTACTATCGTTGTCAGTATTATTATTATTATTATTATTATCTGCAACAACGACTAGACACCAATGCATTTGTTACCATTACAAAATCTCGTAAGTTAAAATAAAAGATTAAAATTTATAAAAAAAAAATATTTTTTTTTTTCAAAAATATATTCGAATCCGTTTAGATATACATTTTCATAGAATAATATGAATAATTTTTCTTCTTCGCTTTTTTTGTATTCTTTTTTTCCTTACTTTTTTCTTCCTACGATTTTGTTTCTTAGCCATTCTCGAGTTTTTTTTTTCTTTTTGTTGTTATACCTTTTTCTTCTTCTTCTTCTAACTTCATAGAGTAGAAGAGAGAAAGACAAAGGGAGGCGCTCGTTTAGCCTCGTGTTAACATTACGCTCTCGTTTGTTAAAAAAATTTGATCTTTAAAAAGTAAAGTCAAAAACAGTTAAATGATACTTGATTGAATTATAAAAGGAAAATGAAATAATTTATTTATTTAATTCTTTTATTATTTGTATATTTAGACGAGTGCTAGAGCATTAATGCCCGGATCTCGACGTGGCTTGGTTGCACCACAAAATACTTTCCTTGAATCGATCATTCGAAAATGTAGTGGTGTCCGTAAGTATTATTTATTTAAGACCTTTATAAGATAAAAAAAAAAGATTTTTTTCAATTAAATTTATCCAAAAAATAAAAGAATAAAATCAACAAAATTCATTTTTCTTCTATTTTTAAACTTTATTATCATATTTTACACATGATTTTTCTTTGTATACTTCATTAAAATCTTAAAATGTTCACTCAAATGAAATATTTTGATTAGTATATATATATATATTTAAGAGTTATAAGTGCAATGGTTCAATTATATTTCCTGTAACTCTTACACATCAATAATTTCCCAATACACAAACATAAGACGAGGTAGCTATACATTGAATCGGGAAAAAATGTTCTTTTTTAGAATGGTAAATGAGTGATCCTTAGGGAAATCCAAAGTACGTGCATATACTACTGTTACCTATTTGTTTTCAACAATCATATTGAAAATATCCATATGTGTCACGTCAATAAGCGTGAGTTCTATTAACACCTGTCGAAAATCAAAGAAGCAAAAAATCAATTAAAGAAAATAAAACTAAAAAGTTTTTCTATCATTAATTTACCTTAGATTTCCGGTTGAGTGAACAAAGCTCTCATTATCATTTGAAGAATATTAATATAGAATATGATAAAGATCGCGTGTGCAACGTGACACATCGTTGCTGACGAGATAAATTAGAAGGAAACAGGATGTTATTTAGTCTTAAAATGGCTTCAACACGTACATCTATCAGATAATCACACAAAATGTCCTTGAATGATATATGAGTATTAATATATATTAAAAAATATTTAGACAACGCGTTCGTTTTATCAAATGCTGAAATAGTCGATTATCCGATTGTTTATTCAAATGATGGTTTTACAAAATTATCTGGTTATTTAAGAACTGATCTAATGAGTAAAAGTTCAACATGTAATTTTATGTATGGAGAATTAACTAATATTGAAACACAAATGAAAATACGTGATGCTTTGGAAAATTGTCATATTGAACAAATTGAAGTACTTTTATATAAAAAAAATAGTATTAACTTTGTTTTAGTTTATTAATTAAAATATTATATTTGTTTTGTTTTTTTTTTGCTTCTAGAAACACCTATATGGGTATTTATGCAAATAGCTCCAATTACAAATGAACGTGATACTGTTGTACTTTATTTATGTACATTTACAGATATTACAGCACTTAAACAACCAATTGAAACTGAAGATACAAAAAGTGGTCTTAGTAAATTTGCACGTATTGCAAAATCAGTAACAAGAAATCGGTCAATTTTGATGAATTTTGCTGCATCAAATACAAAATCGATTACAATTGATCCAACAAAACCATCACAATTACCGAATGTATGTTTTGAAAGAAGAAAAAAAAAAGAAATTTTAAATTTAGAATATATAGTATTCATAAATTATTGAATAAGAGATTTTTCATATTAATAGGTTCTTAATTAACATGATTTAAGTTTTATATAAATAATTATCTTTTTCGAAATTAAATGTAAAATATGATCTGAATTTTTAAAATTGAATTCTTCAACATCATATTGAATATATTAATTTCCGTCATACAAAATCAAAAGGAAAAAGTGTATCCCGGTATTCTGCATATATCCATTAGACATAAAATAACGGAAGGAGTCTACATTATATAAATATCTCTAGAGTATGAAGAGGATATAAGAATCTCATGTAGATACAATGAGAAATAGATAAGATGCCAAGAAAAAAATAGCAGATTTTTATATTCTTCATATCTTCCTTATACATTATATTAAATTTGATATTATATGATACACTTATCGAGAGAATAAAATTAACAATTATTTACTTTTTCTAGTTACTCAATCTCAGTGCTGAAGTCTTACCAGTAAGTAATATTATTATTTTCTATGAACAAAAAATAAAAATATTTTTGTTTTCTTTATCTGTTTTTTTTTTTAAAGAGTTATCGACAAGAAGCACCAAGTACTCCACCTCATATAATTCTTCATTATTGTACATTTAAAACAGTTTGGGATTGGGTGATACTTTTATTAACATTTTATACATCATTATTAGTACCCTATCATGCAGCATTTAAAAGTAAATCATTGGATGATGTGCCTTTACTTGTTATTGATAGTATTGTTGATGTTATTTTCTTTATTGATATTATATTAAATTTTCATACAACATATGTACACACAAGTAAATTAAATATGAAATTTAATATATATATATATATTATTTGACTTTTTTTTTTTTCCTAAAAAGAATCTGGAGAAGTTATATCTGATCCAAAACGTATTAGAAAAACATATTTAAAAAGTTGGTTTATTATTGATTTATTAGCTTGTTTACCATATGATGTATTTAATGCATTTCAAGAAGCTGAAGAAGTAAATTTTATATTTAAAAAATTGAATTGTTTTTTTTTCTTTCTTTTCGTTGTTTTTTTCTGATTGATATATTTCAGCGATATGGAAGTATATTTTCTGCATTAAAAGTTTTACGTTTATTACGTCTTGGTCGTGTATTTAGAAAATTAGATAATTATTTAGAATATGGTGCAGCTGTACTTTTATTACTTATTTGTGTTTTTGTACTTGTTGCTCATTGGTATGTATAGAAAATGATAAAGAAAAATAATTGTATTTTATATATAGGTTTGCTTGTGTATGGTATACAATCGGTTTTCGAGAAGGACGAGGTGGTCCCGGAAGACGAGTATGTAAAAGAAATATATAAGAATATATTGATGAACTAGATGTTATAAGATATAGCATAAAAATTTCTGTATATAATAGATGATGAGAAAAATAAATATAAACAACCGGTTGTTCATTATAGAATACCCGATAATTTATGTTTATTATGAAGAAAGGAATATTATTATTATTATCATATTGAAGATAGTTATTATTCAGCTAATTTGAGATAAAATATATATGAAAGTTTAACAACATTTTAGATAGAAAAATAAGAGAGAAATATCTCTCGTCATCACTGTTATGACATAAAAATAAAAACTAGATTTTTGAAAATATTTTTCTAATCATGATTATTTTTCAAGAATATAGTATAAATTTTAAAAAAATGATTAAATTTTAATAAGCGATTAAAGTCGAGTAGACATCAATTGATAAAGCATTTCGAAGTATGATATGTATAAAAAGATAGACACTAGGGTCTCGGCCATTGTGATGAGAAGATCGTTTGATGTGTTTTAGAGCATATAGGCTGAGAAAATGATATTTTAACAATGGAAATAATGGAATGTTAAACAGGTCTTTTACTAAAATTAAAAAACTTTTTTGGTTTCGACATTCATTTTCTATGCTTCTCATTTCAAATTTATTCGAAATCGAAAAACTTTTAAGAACTTACCTTAATCTCTTTACCTTTTTTTTAAATACTAGATGGAATATAGTTGGTTAGTAAAAATGGATAGAGAATTACATTATGCATGTATTGATCCATATGGTAATTTAACAGCATATGAATCAAATGGTACATGTCGAAAAGCAGCATATGTAACAGCACTTTATTATACAATGAGTTCATTAACAAGTATTGGTTTTGGTAATGTTGCTGCTAATAGTGATAATGAAAAAATCTTTACATGTGTTATGATGCTTATTGGTTCATTACTTTATGCAACTATATTTGGTAATGTAACAACTATATTTACACAAATGTATTCAGCTACAGCTCGATATCATGAAATGTTAAGTAGGTATGTAATTAAATTTATTAATTTCACTTTTTTGCTTTTGATTTAATTTAATTATTATGTTTTTTCTTTTGTAAGTATACGAGAATTTATGCGTTTACATGGTATGCCTAATCAATTAAATGAACGTATTATGGATTATGTTGTATCAACATGGGCAATGACAAAAGGTATTGATGCAACAAAAGTATTAAATTATTGTCCAAAAGATATGCGTGCTGATATATGTGTTCATATGAATCGAAGTGTATTTAATGAACATCCAGCATTTCGTTTAGCTAGTGATGGTTGTTTACGTGCATTAGCTGTTCATTTTCATATAAATCATTCTGCACCTGGTGATATGTTATATCATTGTGGTGAAAGTCTTGATATGCTTTGTTTTATTGTATCAGGTTCATTAGAAGTTATACAAGATGATGAAGTTTTAGCTATACTTAGTAAGTTTATTTTTGTTTTTTATTTATTAAAATAATTGGCTTTTTTTTTGTTTTCATGATAGGTACAAATGATGTATTTGGTGATGATTTTTGGAGTAAAAATCGAGATAATGTTGGACAATCAGCAGCTAATGTTCGTGCATTAACATATTGTAATATTCATCAAATTCGACGTGAACGTTTACTTGAAGTATTAGATTTTTATCATCCATTTAGTATATCATTTGCTCGAAATATGGTGCTTACATATAATTTAAGACATCGTGTATGTTTATTTATTTTAATGTGTCACAATTAATATTTTTATTTTTTTAATATTTAGATTATTTTTCGTAAAATTGCTGATGTTAAACGTGAACGTGAATTAGCTGAAATAAGAAAAAATGAAGGATTAGATCAAATTAGTTCTGATCATCCTGTACGAAAATTAATATCAAAATTTCGTAAAATTTCACAAGAAAGTCGTGCAGCTGCACAAAATAATACTAATATAACAACAACAACAACAACAACAACAATTAGTCCATCATCACAACAAACATCACCATCATCATTAATAAAACCAATCAATATAGAATCAAATACTTCTTCACCAATAACAAATTCAAATAATATTAAAACTCGAGATAAACTTGAAACAATATCTGAACGTATTGAAACACAAGAATCTCAATTATCTCAAATAACATCTGTTCATCAAAGTCCACCATTACATCGACCACCAAAATCAAGTAAATGGAAATGGTTAAAAACAGGTTCAACTGGACCAGAAACAGATTCACCACCAAGAGGAAATATTTCAAATAATAAATCATCACAACAACAATCAACTAATCCATTTGATTCGAATTTAACTATTGATGATATACAAAATAAAACATCAGATGGAAACGAAAAACGACCATCAATTCCACTTAGTTTATTTATACCAAAATCAGCTCAAATTGATATTCCAAAAGTATCCGGAGAAGAAAATACTGATCATGTAAGATATTTCTTAAAAAAAAAATTTTTTTTTCTTTTGTCAAAATTTTTTCAAATTTTTATTTTATAATTAGAAACAATTGGATGAATCTCATTCTGATATAAATGCAGCATTTGCACCTGGTCGTAGTATATCATCATCATCACCATATAATGATCATCAATTATTATTATCATCATTAATTGAAATAAAAAAAGATTTAAGTACTGAAGTACGAGTATTAACTAAACGTATGACACATATTGATGAACAGATTAGTCAGATTTTTAATTTTCTTTTACCATTTCATTCATCTATAACCAATAATCCATCACCAATATCAGATACAATTCAACCACCATCAATTTCATTACAACCATCTCCTCATCCACCATCTTTAATGCTTACAACGACTCCTATTGAAATGAATGTTCCTACTGCTGTTAATATTTCACCAATAATCGAAAGATCTTCATTCTATTCAGATATAAATGTAAATCAATCATCACCACCTATAACTGATATACATGATCAATCTTTACAATTGCGAACAACATCAATAAAACATCAAAATGATGATTATGATCCAACTGTATTATCCATTCCACCACCACCTTCTATTTATAATCGTTCAACTAGTTCATCAATTATTAGTTTAAATATACCAGCAACACCACGTGGTTCAGTATCAAATAAAATAGTACCAGCACCATTACCTTCTAGTCCTAAACAACCATTAAGTACGAGTTTTCGACCAATATCTAATACACGTTATAATCCTGGTCGTTCTCCTAAACCAAAAGCTCGTTCACATCAAAATCGATTCAATATAAAACATCAACAACAATCTGAGAAATCAACAATTATTGAAATTGAACCATTCACACAAAAAGATGCAACGAATAAAACTGTACCTTTTCTTTCAACATCATCATCATTATCATCATCAACAACAACAACAAAACCAAGTAGTAAAGTATTTCGTCGTTTTATGACAGATAATGGTAATACAGACAAAACAGAAATGTCATCATCAACACTTCTTTATCCTCCAACAAGTGATGATGAACGTCCAATGAGTCCTATGAGTTCAGGTAATGATGATGATGATTGTCGACCATTAACATCATCTTTTAATAAACATCATCATCAAACACCACTTTAATTTCAAAATTTTATTTTATTTTATTATTTTTTCGTTTTCATCTCATGGCTTCATCTCAGATAGGTGAATCGATGTATTTTATTTGTTTTTGGTATTGTGATATAAACATTGTCTCTTGAACAATTTTTTTTTTCTAACTTGATTTTATATACATTCACCGGTGCATACTTTTCTTTGTTTTTTTTTTCTCTAGACATATGTGTATGTGTGTTAATTAGACAGCTTGTTATGATTATTTTTCTTCGAGTTACATATGTTGGAGATTTTTTGCTAAAATTATTGATGCTTGTTTCGATGAGAATATTTGTTTTTTTTTTGGAAAAATATAAACAATCGTGTACTTGGTGGAATGGAAAAAATATTTTTTTTTAAATGAATTTTAAATTGTAATTATTTGATTAATGAAAAATTTTCAAGAGTTTATTCGAACGATAGATAATGTACTTTTTAATTGTAAGATTAACATTCTTAATATTTTTGTTAATTCTTTTATTAGAATCAAGAATATTATAATAATAATGAAATCTAATGAGATAAATTCCTCATTAACTGGTTCTAAGCTTTTGACGACTTCATCATTTAACCGTAAATAGATTTTAGTGAAACTAAGAAATTTTTGAAAACTATCATTTTGTTTTATTTTACTAACTTGAGAGATCATTATTTTTGATTAAATTATTGCCACTCGTATCGTATATTTGTATGATAGCAACACTGCTCCTTTTTTTTTATAAAGAGAAAAAAAAATGTATCGTCGCTAATTCTTGTTCTTGTCTGCTCATCATTTTCTATTCTATATTCAGTGTACAATCCTTATTTTGAGCTTATATGTTTGTAGAGGCTGAAATTCATTATAAAAGAACAAAGGACTTTTATTCTCAAACATTAAACTCAACTTTTCGGGATGCATTTACTTGACTGTAAAAATCTCGATTACCCAAGCAATTAATCAATTTATGAAAAAGTGAACTTGTTTTTTGTTTAACACTTGATCTAAACAGCAGACTAATACAATAAATAATAGTATTTCAATAACATATATTGATAATGAATGCTTCAAATGAAAGTTAATATTCATCGAATAAAATTTCATAATTTACTAAAATTGATTCTGAAGATTAAACTAAACTCACAATGTTCAATATTATAAAATAGATCGAATCCTTTTTTTGATGGATTTCTAATTATTTTTATTGAACTATAATGTATAATCAATTTAGATCTGAATATATAATCTCATATTGGAATCGACTATATAAATTTTAACATCTTTCGATCATATTTATTTGAATAGAATATAGAAGTATAATTGTATATATATATATTTAGAGATATATATCTTAAAATGAAAAATCTTTTACATAGATAATACAAAACGACAAGACACATAAGCAGAAATATTTTTTTTTTGTTTGTGTAAGTATATTTGCATTTTTATGTAGTTGAATGTGTCTAAAAAAAAGAAAAAGATATTTTAGAATTATATTTTTATCTTGAAAAATTTACAGGATTAAAATCAGTATTAATCATTGAACGAATTGAATCAGTAAAGGAATTGTCATCAGCCAAATCCATAGTTGTCTAATAGAACGAAAAAAATTTATTTTATCTTTTATGCAAATAATTCATACATTTTTCTCATTATTTGATTTTGGTTTTTCATACTTATCAATTTTTGAAAATACATTATCAATCTAATTAAAATATAATTAAATGTAAATTTTACAATATAAAAATATTATTTTTTTATACTTTTGTTAAAACCAAATCAACTGATGATTCCATTGTATCAAGTCGTTTTGTTAAATCATTATATGCTTCAATATTAATTTCTTTTGTTTCCATATGTCGAAATGGTATACCATTATCTTTACTTTCATCGTTTTCATCTTTTTTCATTGATAAACTACAGAATATAAAACTTAGATTTTGAATTTTTTTTTTTGAATTTTTTATCTTACGTATTTTTAGTTGCCATATTTAATTCATTCATTTCTTTAATTATAGCATCGTTTTGTTTTACTAAATCATTAGTTAATGCACGTTGTTCATCTTCATCTAAAATTCTATCACCATTTATATCATATTTAGCAAACATTGTTTCAATTTCTTCTTCAGCATAACCACGAGATTTCATTTCACTACGCCATTCTTCAAATTCTAAACGTTTATCACGATTAATATCAGCTAATGATAATGCTTTTCGTATATCAGCTATACGATCATGTTTAGCAGTTAAACGTTCACGCATTTTTGCATAACCTTGTTTAACATAATCACTTATATTTAATGAACTTTTTTTATTTTGTAAATCAGCTTTTACTTCCATATATGTATCATTAATAATAGCCAAAAACATATTTAATAAGACAAAAAAAAACAAAAAATACATATGATAAAAAGAATATTGGTCCTATTTAAATAATAATTTCATTTAAATAATATATATATATATATATGAATTATGCTTACCAAGTATACGATGAGCTTGTTGAAGTGCTGGAAAATCAAAAGTACCCAATATAACCAAAAATAATGTATAACTAAAAAAAAAGAATGTTTGCCTTCATTCTCATCTTCAAGATTTTATCGATCCTTTAGCACTATTTTTTTTGTATGTTTTAAATATAATAATCAAAAACTAAACTTACACTGAATATTGAAATGCACGAAAACCTTCAATTTGAATTCCAAATGTTAAATAACCAAGTTGTGAAAAAGCAAAAAATATAATAAAAAACATAATTGCAAAACCCGATATATCTCTTGCACATTTAGTTAATGTTTCACTTAATTGTGTCATTGTTTTATTAAAACTAATATATTTAAAAATCTATAAAAAAAAATATTAATTTTATATAATATTTATTTCAAATATAGAATTATACAAACTTTAATCCAAGCAAGAAAAATTGTTGCACTAATAAGATTATTAAATTGATATTGCCAATAACAAAGAAATGTAAAATCATTATATTGTTTTGTTTGTTTTTCTAATAATTTATCAAGTAAGTTATTAACTTGTACTTGTCGATATATATTAAATGACATACATATATATGATAAAATAATAACAATCATATCTAAACAATTCATAACTGATTTAAAATATGCAAATTTCATATTAATAACCTATAAAGAAGAATAAATTAATAAAAAATAATAATTTTCTTAATTTACTTCTAATGTTTCTTCAATTGTATAATAAATAATAAAGAGTAGAAAAAGTATTTCACAAGCTAATACAAAATAATCAAATGCATTTACATAACGAATTAATTTAACAGCACGAAATTTTGATGATGTTACTAAACCACCAACAGCTGGAAATTCAAACGTAAGTCTAGAAATATAAAAATATAATTTTATTAATATATCGACTTTTTTATTTAACTTACTGTACTTGACAAAATAAATTAAGATTGGCATTGTAAACTGTAAAATCTACTAAAATTGCTCGAGTACCACGTGTAATCCAAAGACTATTAAAATAAACATATAAGAAGAAAATTTTTTAACCATTTCGCTACAAGTTTCTTTTAAAGTAAAAAATGTATGCATATCTAGCGGAAAATTAGTTTCCGTAACAGTATATGAAAAGCTCTTGTATCTGCTATCGGATGGTAGAACTGGACATAAACGGCACAATTGTGACTCCTACAGATTCCCTAAAAATCATTATCGCCACTGGTCTTGCTATCCTTATCTTGAATAGAACTCCTCAAATATTGGTTTCAAATTGTATTTAGATTGATTTTTCTGTAAAGACAAACAGATCTTTAATTTCATACTTCTCTTTAAGTTCTTCAATTTCACTTTTGAATTCTTCTTGTGTTGAACTAAATATTTTAATAAATCCACCTTGATCATATACACCAACTTTTCCTGTTGTACTAAAACCCATTAATGAATTTGATGGTGTATATTTAAATCTAAATAATTTATAAAACAAAAAAAAATTTTTTTTTGAAATAATTAAATTTTTCTTACGCATCATGAGTGCAATTTTCACTATCTAAACTTTCACAAAATCCAAATGTATTTTTATCTTCAAATGCTGGTGCATATGAATTAAAACAAAATTTAATTTCTTGTTTAAAATCATTCGGAACAATACATGAATTATTTCGAACTTTTTTTTGACGTATTTGTACCGAACCTAATAATCGATTTTCATATAAAATATATCCATAATCACTAACATTATCATCATTATACCAATTTTCTGTAAATAAAGCAGGTGCAGCAATTTCTGTCATATACTAAAGAAATAAATTTTTTTTTTTTATTCGAAATTTTAAGTTTTTTTTTTTTACCGGCCAAAATTCTTCCATACGATTAAGTTCAGAAAATGATGGACCTGTTTTATTTGATTCATCAGTCATATGTGCATCGACAAAAGTACCTTTTAATGCTTGTGTAAGTGTATGCATATTATTACTCACCATACCAAAAACGACTAAAAAATTTCAAAATAAAATAATATATTTGTTTGTTTTTTTTTTTTTGGTTATTTTACCAATGGATAAAATACCAAGAAAAATCATATAAATAGTAAGTTCACGAATAGTTGTTCGTACATATTTATCTTTATTTTCCTCATGATTAATTTTTTCTGTTTGTTGTGTTGCCCAAAGTTCTTTTAATATATTAAAAAAAAAAGATAAATATTTTTTATTTTTTTTAATAAATTACTTCGAATAAAACGTAATAATTGTTTACATGGATTTTGTTCATTTTTATGTTCTTTTACACTATATTTTTCTTGTACATCATGATTTAACGATATTCCATCAATATATACTTCATTTTCCATATTATTTGTCTTTATATCATTAGAATTCAATGAAGGTGTTGAACGATATTGTTGATTTTCTAAGGACATTATTTTGTAATATTTCTTACTGACTTTGTTTTCGAAAGATGATAATAATATATGAATGTATAGATCTTTTTTTTCTTTCTCGATTAAAAAAACAACACGAGAAGAAAAACTTAATTTACTA
>JAJEKB010025345.1:0-14137 GCA_022393335.1 Macrotrachela quadricornifera | reverse complement strand
AGACAAAACAAAACTCGTATCAAAAAACAAAGAGGAAGAGAAAACAACCAAAACAAAAGTTTGCTACAGTAGTAGCGTTAATACATATGTTTTCGTCGCAACAGTAAAAGAGAAAAGAAAACAACGAACGACAAACAAAAAAAAAAACAAGTTGCATTTGCAAGAAGTGCAATACAACTATAATAACAACAGCAAAAAAAAGGAGTGAAATGCCTATGAAAACTGTTAGATTGATATCTTAACAAACGAGAACAAAAGATAGTTTTTTTTTTCTATGTATAAGAATCGATCCATTCACCAGGCTCTCAAACATTATACATACACAAGAAAGAAAAAAACAGATAATAACACTCATGAAAAACTGTTCTAGATTATGTGCGACACGCTTTTTTTGTTCGATTTTAAAATGATAGCAAAGAAAATGAATGTTCAAATAATGAATGCAAGAATAGAATTTATTTGTTTAACTTTGTTGATTTGGAAGAGTGGGAAAATCGACTCTATTAGCAAAATCAGGTGTATTAGAATCAACATTAGATCGATTATAACCACTACCACCACCACGTGGACCACGAGCAGAGTTTCCATATGATCGACGATACTCACCACGACCAGAACCTTGTCCTAATAGATTTATATGTATTTGTATATTCTATTAGAAAAACTACTTACTTGAGCCACCACGATATGGTCTTGATTGTTGTTGTTGTTGTTGTGGTTGTTGTTGTTGTTCATCATTCTGATATTCACCGGTTTGTTGAGATGATGGTGTTTGTTGTTGACTTGGTGATTTAGCTAAAAAATAAAATTTCAAAATAAAATTACTTAGAAATAAAATTCAATGATTATATACGTCTTGGTTGATCATCTCTATATGGTCGATCATCTCTATATGGTCGATCACGATAACGACCAACACCACCGCCACCGCCACGACGTTGTCCACCTCTTGAACCAGGTGGACCACGTTGAATTTCAATTGGTTTAAAATGAAGTGGAATTGTAATGATTTTTTTCTTTCCACTTATTTGTTCTTCTTCAACATCTTCTTCGCTTTCATTCTCTAAATAAATAAAAAATTTATTTAATTTTAATTAATTTATTTTAATAAAACTAACCTTCAGCACCACTTTCTTCTTCTACATCCTCTTCATTAGATTCATCATCATCAATTTTTTTTTGATATTTATGTTGAAAATTTTGCCATTTACTTTGATCTTCACCTTCACCTGCAACACGTCTATTAAAATGTGGCAATTTTTCCAGATGAGCTTGTTTTTTTGCTTCTAATTGTTTTTTATATTCGTCTAATGTCATTTGTTTTTCAGCTTCATCAACTTGTTGTGCCCAATCTTTTGATGCTGGTGCTGGTTGAGTTGTTGTTGTTGTTGTTGTTGTTGCTTCAGTTATATCACTAAAATTTTTTTTTATATCTTTATATAAAAGATATATTCATAATAATAATGTTCTTACTCAGGTATTGGATGTTCTTCAGGATTTTCAGTTGAATTACCCCAATTATGTGCACCTTCACCGTCTTTTTTCTCAATGGGTTTAACACTCCTATATAAATGAATATCTTGTTAGAAAGAAAGAAAGAAAGAAAGAAGATATGACTTCTTCTTTTTCAACTTACGAAACATTTGTACGTGGTTGACGATCATGTTGACGACGATTATGTCGATAATCATTTTGGCTAACTTCACCACTTTCCCGTTCATATTGATTTTGGCGATCACTACCATAATGACGATTACTACGAAATGTCCGAGAACGAAAAGGACCACGGCCACCACGTCGATTATAATCCGGTTCAAATGGTCGTTCTTGTGGTATTACATCTGTATCTAATTCTTGATCACCAGTTCTAGCTGATTGAGAACGAGTATTGTCAAAATTTGATCTATACAGAAAATAAACGATTTTAAAAAAACCATGAAGATTTTTCTACTGAAATATAAAGAATTGGGCATTTTAGAACCAAGATTTAAAATCTCTACGATATTATTTCATTTTTACATACTCGGCACTTTGTTGCCATTCACTGCCTTCTTGTGGTTGTTGATATTGTTGTTGTTGTTGGTGTGGTGAACCTTCTTCAAAATTTCGGTTACTAAAATTGCCACGTCCGCCACGACCGCGACCTCGGCCCATGCCTCGACTTCCTTCGAAATTTCCACGTCGTGGTCCACCTCGGCCACGGCCACGACCACGATAATCACCAAATGATTGATTATTCTCATTTGCTGTCTCATTTCCCCATGCATCACTAGCTTGTTCAAAACCACTAGGTTCATGTGTTGATTGTTGTCCTTCAAATTTATAGGGACGTTGTGAACGTTGTTGGCCACCACCACGATACCCACCTTCATATACAGGACGATCTTGACCAGCACTACCTCCTCTTCTTGAAAAACCACGACCGCCACCTAAAGATGTAAAATATTAAAAAATCAATAAATAAAAAAAAGAAAATTATTCACCTCGACCACTGTCAATACGTGTTGTCTGATTGTTATTATCAGTTAAAACATTTGATTGTTGTTTTCGTTGATCAGTATTTGTTGATTTTCCAGTTAAATTTTCTTTATTTGTTTTTGTTGCACTGTTGCCAGCATTTGTTGTGCTAGCTGTTGTTGTTGTTGTTGTTTTACTAGTTGTTTTTTTGTTCGATGTGCTAGTTACTGATTTAGTATCTTTAGTAGTTTTTTTTTGATTTTTCTTCAGGCTTTGTTTGTCTAGCAATAAATTCATCCGGATCTTCATCATGATCAACAAAATCAAGGAAACGATTTCCTATATTTATACCATATTCAAAATCGAGCACCATTTTCTTTGATTGAATTTTTTTTGTCACAATATCAAGAATTGCATCTAAAAAATAAAAATAAAAAAAAGGGTGACTGATCAGGATCCGGTAAAATAATCATAGGAGGCTTTTATCATTTTTAAAAGCGAATAAATTACAAAATTTTTCATCAATTCAGTCCCTTTTTTTTTAACTTACTGTGATTAAAGATAATTTGTTGTTAATAATAAATAAACGTACACACGTATGATGTTATGACTGGTAGGTAATGAAATAGTAAAGCGTTGTATCGATGACCTATATGGTAAGAGAGTAAGTACATACAGAAAGAACGAATAAAAGAAAAAAGTGTGAATATCGGAAAGAATTTCGGTGCTTAGCAAAAGTCAAATGAGCATCGGTAAAGAGGTCATTGAGAGTAGAAATATTTAATAAGAAAAAGTCTTTTTTTTATAATTGATTTCTTATTTTAGAAATTATTTTTTAAGAAAAAAAGAAAATTAATATTTAAAAAAATATGTTGTTTTTTTCTAAATGCATTTATTTAGTTGTTTTATGCATTTATATATAATGATTATAGTTCATTATATATCCATTATTTACCATTGTTTCCAAAGCAAATTATCATCCTAGTGGAATAGTTAAAGAAAATATGTTTTGATGATGTTTATTATATATGAGTTAATTATTGGTGATTTGAAAAAAATAATGTTTAATAGCTGATAATTCTTTTTTTTTTCTGTTCGTTCAATCAATATGTAAGTTTGTTTATTTGCTTTATAATCAATCGATAAAAATTCATTATTCTTTTCTTTTTCAAGCAATGTCATTCAATGCTAAAACATCGGGTACGGCAATACCGCCGCGCACATCACAATATGTTGGACCTTATCTTTTACAAAAAACATTAGGCAAAGGTCAAACAGGTATATATTTTATTCTTTTCTTTACATATTTCGTCATTTAATTACTAAAAAATGTTTTTCTATATATAGGACTTGTCAAATTAGGTATTCATTATGTAACGGGTGAAAAAGTTGCTATTAAAATAGTGAATCGTGAAGCATTATCAGAATCAGTTATGTTAAAAGTAAAAAAAGAAAATTTATTTGTTTTTGCATTTAAATATAAATATTAAATTTGCTCTGTTCTTTTAAAGGTCGAACGAGAAATTGCTATTATGAAATTAATTGAACATCCACATGTTTTACGTTTATATGATGTATATGAAAGTCGAAAATATTTATATCTTATTCTTGAACATGTTGCTGGTGGTGAACTTTTTGATTATCTTGTAAAAAAAGGTCGTTTAACACCAAAAGAAGCACGAAAATTTTTTCGACAAATTATATCCGCACTTGATTTTTGTCATAGTCATATGATATGGTATGTTCAAAAAAAATTTTATTTATTTCAAAGAATATTTTTTTTTGTTGTTTTTTTTAGTCATCGTGATCTGAAGTAAAAGAAAAAATATAT
Organism: Macrotrachela quadricornifera; assembly: GCA_022393335.1. Taxonomy (NCBI): domain Eukaryota; kingdom Metazoa; phylum Rotifera; class Eurotatoria; order Philodinida; family Philodinidae; genus Macrotrachela; species Macrotrachela quadricornifera. Next base: position 9,849 of record JAJEKB010025345.1, on the reverse strand, counting down.
ATAACTATTTAATAAAAAAAAACTAATATTTAATTATATTTTCTAGACCTGAAAATTTATTACTTGATGATAAAATGAATATTCGTGTTGCAGATTTTGGTATGGCATCATTACAAGTTGAAGGTAGTTTTCTTGAAACAAGTTGTGGTTCACCACATTATGGTAAGAATAATAAATAAATTAAGAAAATTATTTTCTATTTATTTGTTTTTAAAGCTTGTCCTGAAGTAATTAAGGTAAAAATATTAGATATAAAAATTTAAATAATATATTTTAATATAATCTAGGGTGAAAAATATGATGGACGAAAAGCTGATGTTTGGTCATGTGGAGTTATTCTCTATGCATTACTTGTGGTATGTATGATCATAAGGTTAAAAGCTTTTTTTTTCGATGTTTTTAGAATTGTTAAATAATAATATATATTCTATCAAGGGATTGAATTATTTTATTTATAATAGGGTGCATTACCATTTGATGATGATAATCTTCGTCAATTACTTGAAAAAGTAAAAAAAGGTATTTTTCATATTCCACATTTTGTACCAGCTGATTGTCAACAATTATTACGTGGAATGATTGAAATTGATCCAAATAAACGATTAACGGTAAATTTTAAAAATTTTAATATATTTATTTTGTTTTTTTTTGTGTTTGTGCTTATCGCTTGCTTTATATATATATATATATATTTGAGTTTTTCTTTTTTTTTAATAATAAATTTTTTTTACGCTGCTATGCTTATTTCCAGTTAGAAGATGTTAGTCGACATCCATGGGTAACACAGTACGTAAACGGCGAATATACGCCATTATTATCGTCTTTTAATTGTCGTATTATTCGTATATTTGTGTCATCTATTGTAAAAAATCGAAAGAATATAAATACAAATCATTCTTATTTATCTTCATCGTCTATGTTCGTTTGTAGTTGTGTATTAGAAAAAGAAAATTCTATGAAAATGCATGAGTCTTTGCTCTATGTTTTTTCTTTGATATCATCAATGATGTTTGTTTGTTTCTTTCTATGTATCTGAATGAAAATTCATATTTCATATTTTCTTTTTTTATTCAGAGGTTCAAAAGCTGAATTTGAACTTGAATTACCAATGGTACAAGTTGTTCAAGTATGTAATCAGAAAAAATATATATATATATATATATTTAATTTTTATTATAGACAACAATGATTCCATCAGAAGAGGATATTGATGGAGATGTTTTTTCAGCAATGACATCACTTGGTTGTTTTAAAGATCGACAACGTTTAATTGAAGCATTATTAAATTCAAAGTATTAAAAGAAAAAATATTTTACAAATAAATCTTCTTTTCTTTTTTCTTTTTTATTTAATAGACATAATACAGAAAAAGTTATTTATTTTCTTTTACTTGAACGTAAATTACGTCAACCAACTCATGATGATCCTGACGATACAAAACAACGAAGTCGTTCTGGTTCACGTAAGCATAGAAAAACATATTTTATTATATTAAAATTTATTATTTTTTTTAATTTATAGCGGATTTTCCACAAAAACGTATTGATCGTCAACGTTCAAATGGTACAAATATAGGACAAAGTCCTAATACAAATACATATCGATCTAGTATGACCGGTCAGTTAACTGAAGGTTCACCATTAGTATCACGACGACAACTTTATACAAATATAAAGTAAGAAAATAATTTCTATGTTATATTCATTTAAATAGATATAAATAGAATTATATATATATATATCTTTCTTTAATATAAAAAATCTAATTAATGGATCAAAATATTTGATAAGATAAAATCAAAAAAAGCTTTTTTTTTTTGTTTTAATTTATTTTTAGTAATAAAACAATATCAGCTAATAATACTCCATCAGTTAGTCCATGTTCTTCACCAACAATAATAAAAAAAGATGTTTTTTCTAAAATAAATGCATTAACAAGTGGAAAAAATTCTATTGAAAATCCTATATCATCTGTTCAAACACCTCCATCAATACAACATCATATTCATCGTCATCATCGTAATGTATCAACTGTTTCACAAAATGATAATGTTCTTACAACACAACCATCAACACAATCTATAGCTTGTAATAGTATTAGTGATCAATCATATTCATCGATTAATAAAGATTCAACAACAAATAGTTCAAATTCAATTAATAATAGTACAAATACTCATCATTCATCACGACGATGTCAACAACCAACATCAACACCAACATCAGAATCAACAAATACGCAATCATCATCAACAATTGTATCAAATATTACTAATAATCATAATTCAATTACTTCACCATCTCCAAATAGTAATCAATGGAGACATAAATTAAATAACTTAAAACAAAGTTTTCAAAATGTTGGTACACCAAGATTTCATCGACGACCAAAAGTTTTATGTAAATTTTTTTTTTATTTTTTATTTTTTATTTCTTCTATTTTTTTCCAGTAGCTGAAAGTGATAGTTCAACAACATCAAATTCACCATCACAATATGGTACAACACCTGAAGCAACAAAAAAATCTTTATTTCATCATATTATTGATGCTATGCAAGAAGATCATCATATGATTGTTGTTAAAGATCGACCATTATCAGCTATTAAAACTGATCTTATTCATGCATTTTTATCTGTAAATTTCATTTTTTCATAATACTATTTATTTGTTGTTTTTTCTTTTTGTATTAAAAGACTCCTGATCTCGTACATAATGTTTTATCTGGTACACAATATCGATGTGAATATCGTCGAGCTGATCGTTCGTCAATGTTCCAACGTAATATACGTTTTCATGTTGAAATTTGTACAGTCAAATCTAATGATCCATTATCACCAGATACATATTATGTTACATTTACACTTATAACTGGTAAATACAAAAAAAAACCTATTTTTTATTTTTATATTTTTCGTTTTTTTTTTATTTAATAGGACAAGCTAGACGTTTTAAAAAATTATGTGAAGAAATTCAAACACTTTTTTTAACAAGTAAAGATCGTTTAGCTAAACAACGACAACAAACAAATGAAAATCGTCCTACTAATACAAATAATAGTTCGACAACAAATCGTCCTATTAATACAAATACTAGTTCAACAACAAATCGTCCAAATATATCATTTATTTCATCATTATTTGGCAATACAAATTCTTCATGTAAAGGAAAAAAAAAATTTCTTATTATTTTTTTTTTGTTTCTTTCTTAAACATATCCTATGAGAATTCTCGTCTTATCAGTGATTTTCATCTTATTCTCTAGAGAATAAAACATCAATTCCTATTTGACATATTATAATCACTCGAGATTAACATATTCAAAAATAAATAATATTAAAATTTTTTTTCTATTTAGATGTTAAATCAAATATTTCTCAACAGCAACAACAACAACAAGCACAACAACAATCATCTTCTTCATCTGCATCATCTCTTTCATCAACATCGAATATATCTTTAACTAATCCTCCATCAGCAATAAATGATAATCCTTCAGCAATAGAATCTACACGTTTAAAGCTTGCTCATCGTCTTGCAATCTAATTATTGTTTTCTTTTTCTGCTGCTTATTGTTGTGTGTATTGTTCATCCTTTCTTTTTTTTATTCTTCATTCGTTCGATTTGTCCTCATTCCATCAACATCTATTATAAATCCCTTTAGTCTAGTGCAGATTGACAATAATTGATCTTCCTATTCTAGTCAAAATCATAGCATGAAAAAAAAAATATATATACCAAATCATTTTATATTGTGATCAAAATATAGATTTATAAGCGAAGATATAAATCGCTTGTCTTCCGTCTCGTCGTCGGAATCATTCTATAAAAATTCATATTTACACCTTCTATATATACATATGTATGTCGAAATAAAAAGATTCTTTTCTTCTTTTCGTATTTACAAACGTCCATTTTTATTTCATTGTTCGTGCTTTGTCATCCTTCTATTATTATGTATTTATTCATATTATGTATTTGTATTTATGTGAATGTATGTATATGTCGAACGACAAGTGTGCACGAATTGTAATTTTATCAAAACAAACCTTCTTCACGTTTTTTTCTTTCATTCGTGTCTTATATATAAAAATAATATGATGAAAAACAATGTATTTGAAATGTATATCTACTCAAAAGCAAGTTATATCTTCTACAATTTAACAGATTGATTCGAATATAATGGTCTGATATTTGAATTAGTATTGTATCAGTACTACATTAGATTAAGTTATAAAATTTTTTTTTTAAAATGCATGATCAATTCAATATTGATGTCAGTTTCGACTCTGTCAAAACTTAGAGAATAAAGATTCAATAGAATTTTTAATATTGTCTATACAAAGAAATAGTGCTTGATTTGTAAAAGAATTTGACAATCATATTTCTTTTATCTTTATTATATGATATAGAATTTTGACAAGACTATAATTATAAAAATATATCTCATATGTTATGTCTATTTAATTGAATTATTTCTCATTCATATAGAATTGTAACACTATTATAGGTAAAAATAAAATAGACCAGCTAATGTCACACATTTTTCATCTTTTTTTTTTGTTTCTATGGATATTGATCAGGCGCAAGTATTTTTGAGTAAATATCTCAAATATCTTCTCTTGCAAGTAACAACATTCAAATAGAAGCAATGTTGACATGAATCAAATATGATCCTATTTCATAAAAAGAATATTTATATATTATATGCAAATTTTATATATAAATATTTAGATTGAACTACGTGGCATTATCATAGACATAGAGAAATCTTATATTAAATTAACCTTTAACATATGTCTATGTGTAGTACTCTCAACAGGAACCAATCAAATATACATTATTGAATACGGCAGTTGTCACGCCCTTTTTATTTCGAAATAAATATATAATTATATGATGACGTTAAAGATAGTCTTTTAAGAGAGAAAAAAACCTAAATGTTTAATAATTATAATTACTAAATATGTATTAGTCGCTTGAAGAGAAAAAATAATTAAGCAAAATAGTATGATAGACAGAGGGCAAAATAAATTGTTAGGTGTAAAGTGAATAGGAAATAAGTTGAAAAACAAAAAACTAAAAATTATTAGACGCATCATTGAATCATATAGATTTTGTGAGGACATTTTTCTTTTATTTTAAATTAAATTTTAAAAGAAAATAAATAAATAATATTAGAATACAATGATGTTTTAGTATTTTGATTATACATGTGATATTTTTCATTAGAAAAAGAATTGTTTAGAACGTTGATTATTTAAATAGTATCAAATATGATGAAAATATGAAGAAATAATTTATATTTATAATAAAATTTTGTTAATCGAATAAATGCGAAGTATATGTTAAATCATTTTTCAAATTTCTTTTCTTTTCTTTTTGGATAGCTAGTTGGAGAAAAATAATCTTATTTGATAAATGATTTTTATATTTATTTAAAAGAGATGTCTTGTTAGATTTAGTTGTAATCTTTATATCTACAGAATTAATTTGATTGATGATTAGTTTGTTAAATTGAAAATGTTTTTTTATTTGAAATGATGAAATATTGATTTTGAATATCGAACGATTTTATTACATTTATTATGATTCATTCACTAGATTATTTTATGTCATTATTAACAGATAAAAACTGATAATTATTCTCTTACTTCGACTCAAATTATAATTATTAATGATATTAAAAACTGTAATTTTAATATTAGTGTTAATATATAGATAATTATAGGATAATTTCATTATAGATTAGTTGGGAAATGATTATTATAAGTAATCATGTAATCCTATGAAAAATTAAAAGTTGATCGAATCAAGAGAAATACAGATTTGTTTTGTAAATAAAATGTATAAAGCGAAATAGATATATTATTAATTTTATGAAATATAACTTTTAATAAATATTAAATTTTTTGTTTTCTTGAAAAAGCAATAGATAATTTTATGTATGATAGTTGATAATGCGAATACTACGTCAAAGGATCTATTCTTCATTTCTTCTATATAATCTGTGAAGCAATATTATTAACATTTTATGTTCATCAGAAATCAAAACAATTTCGTTTACAATAAAACTAATATAATCATGTTTCAATGTCGAAGGAATTCTAGTAACAGGTGACTCGTAACGGATGATTCTCTCAGCTTTTGATGTTTTTACTTGATTTTTTTCAATAAAAAAAGCTCTTTAAATTCTCTACAAAACTCAATGAAAATAGTTTTTTTAAAAGGATATATGAAAAACTCTAGCACATCAGTAGTATTAGCGATAGAGATAAAAACTGAATACATCAAGTTGTAGTTCATGAAAGTTCTATTAATTAAATGAATATTTTGTTTGTCGTTCTTTATTCATGATTTTAGAATAATCTTTTCTGTAATCATTTGTACGACTAAGAGAAATCATTCACGATAATAATTTGTTTTTTAAGATGACTAGTCACGATACTTTTACAAGGTTATCTGAAGATCTTTTCTTTTTACCTCTGTTAAGGAAGAACATACATGAAATATAAGAAACAAGTTTTAGAATGGTGTAACAGCGTTTTAGTCACAAGAAGAGAAATAGTTCGTCTCATAAAAAAAAGGAGACATTTGAAAGTGGACCTGTTTAGACTTTAGTCTTACGTACAATGGAGGATTTTTTCAGTTATGTTTTAGAGAACTATCTTCATTGGATTTTATAGAGATCTCAACAAACTATCTTCTGAAAAAACAATCGAGTCAAAGTATGATAACCTGCCAGAGATATTAATGAAATACTGACAGAATCATTTCTTGAGCACCATTTGTTAATATTGTTTATATTAATGCAACCTGTCGTATATACCGTAAAATGCAAGTCAAATAAGACAAAGCCATATTAAATGCTTTATACTGTTAAATAATCCTAACATATTCAACCCGATGGGTCTCATCGGTGGGATCCGCCATTCTTTGATAACAGGTGACCAATAACGACTGGCAAAACTTTGCATTTCATACTTCAATCTTTTAAGGTGTTTTATGTGGAAAGTAATATTTACTAAAAGGCTTAGTGTGAAAAACTCTACAATCTGGATGATAAAGCTCATTTTAATTTATGTACTTTTTGTTTTAAAAAAAAAGCAAAATTCCATGCGATCAATTTTTGTTAGAGACTAATGGAACCCACCAGTAGATCCCATCATTGCCAATGTGTTAAAAAAACAACATGCATAATATTTCAAGAATAATTTCAATAGTCGAATTCGTAATAATATTCATTTTGTAGACACGAGAGATTTTGTATTTGTTCATTTCAACAACTTTTCAATATTGATTCACTTTTTAGCTTGAACTTACCGTGATGTTTAAAATATCTTTTCTATGACAGTGAGAAAGCATATGTATGTGCATGTGAGCGACGATAGCGCACGCGAAGCAGCAAAAAACATAATCAGAGAGATAGAGAGAAAGAGCGTCCGAGCGAGTGAGAGAGCAGTGCACAAAAAAAAAATAGACAGACAAGTTAGTATTTTTTTCTGTGCGATTCAAGCTGATGATAGTGATTCGAAAGCAAAAATAAAACATGCGACGAAAAAAGCGCCAATAACGATCAAAATGAAACAAAGAAGAAAGCAGCATTAGCGAGTATCGTAAAGGAAAACATGCGTTTCACATTCAATACTCAAAATGGTGTAAACAAAAAAAAAAGTAGACAGAATTTAAAGCCATGCTTTCATATGAAAACAAAAAACGAAAAAGAAATATTAAATTTCACTTATTTATTTTATTTTTTTCCTATCCACGAGAGAAAAAAAAAGAGAAGAGACACACAATAAATTATTTCTTTGTTTTGTTTTGTTTTTTGTTTCTGTGGACTGATAAACACAAAAAAAAAGAACGATGAAATTATCGCGCGCGCGAAATAGAAAGAAACTGGAATAGCACCAGTAACAAATAAACAGATCAGAAATAAAAAGAATACACGACCAACGAGATTATATAGCACGCTCGCTTTATATTTGTGTTTAGTTTTTGTTTTTTCTAGACCAAAGAAAAAAAAAAAGAAAAGAAAAGAGAATATTGCAAAATTGTAGAAAACAACAGCAACAACGAAAATTTCAGAACACTGTTCGCATGAAGAGAGTATTTTTTTTTTCTTTTGATCTTCTAGATTTTGTTTAGGAGATAATGGACATGATTATTGCACCAAGGAAACAAGAGATTGCTGAGAGGAAAAGAAGTATATAACAATAACACACATATAAAAATGACATAAAAACTCGATAGTGACTTCTCGTCTTTACTCAATTTGATCGGTCATAGCTACTACTGTTCAGTCTACAAAGCAGAAGAGAGAGAAGACGGAATGTGTAGCTGAGAAAGACGATTGACTAGGATCAATCTTATGTCTACTGAATGAAAAACAAAAGAGAGTGAGTAGTAAGAAAATTATAAATAAAAAAACAATACACCGGATATTATCCTTTTCTCTTGTATAATTATTATTTCTCACTCTGTATATAGTTTTTTTGCTGCTTCCTGCGCATGCGCATACGAATTAATCTTTAACACTCATTTGGTGCGAATACAAATAAGTAATAAATAAAAAAGAAAAGTAGAAATTATTCTTGTTTTTTTCGAAGTAGAAGAAGATGATGACAAATAGAAAAAAAGAAGAAAAAAAAATGTATATAACTGCTGATTATAAGTCTCTTAGTTATTTTTTTTCTCATGCACATATGAATATATCTATGTGCATGTACTGTAGAACTTTTCATCACAAACTGGAAACAACGGACAAAACGAACAAACAAACAAACAAGAAAAAAAAATAGAAATCATAAACATAAAGAACAGCAAAAGAAAAAAAAAGAAAAAAGATACATGTTTTTATGTGTTTCATGTGTAAAGAAGAAAGACCAAATGTGTGTATGTATGTATGTATGTATGTATGTATGTAGAAAAAACAAAAGATTTACGTACTTGTCATAAGAAGGTATAGATAAAGAGAAACAGAGATGAAGAGAAAAAACATGGCTAATATGGGCGAGTTGTTGTTGTTATAGTACTGGTAATGTTCGAACGCCAAGTTTTATTATAATTGAAATAAAGAATTTGCCGTCGCAGTTCTTCGGTACATATATGATAAACTAGAATATACAATTATGATGTGATTAGAAATATGTATTTTCTATATTTAAATAATTTCTCAATATACTCTAAGTCGACATAACTACGACTTTTCGTAAATGAATTATTCGATTCTACTGGATAACAATACAAAGAAGGACTTAAACAAGTATGTCGATTATGGAACAAAACTAGTTTCCTTGTTTATATGTATATATGATGTTCAATGACTGTCTTTTTGTGCTGGATCGCAGATTAAGAGTTATATGTTAAATATTAACGGTCAAAGAGTCTATAACTTTCCAGAATGCAGTAACTATAGGCAATTAGATTATATTAGACTACACATGATTAATATACACAAAAAGAAACACTCAATGGTGTTTATGTTTCGTATTTATCACGTTTTTTAATGTTATCATTTATGAATAACTCACATTTACATTCATTTTTTGGACAATTTCCCAATATAGCTTCTTTACAAATAGACACATAACCATTATTAACTTCTACAAAATCTAAATTGAAAAAATCGCATATTTATAATTGAAAAAATCGATTCGTAATCGTTTATTACCTTCAGCTAAATGAACATATTTGCATTGGGGTCGTGTACAACGGCGTGATTTAAAGTCTCGGCAAATGGGAAGTGTATCCAGTAACTATAATATTTAAAAAAACAAAATTTATCGTTTATCAATTATAAAAATTCTTGTTCAATTGAGTTGAAAATAGTCAAAATAAAACTTTGTGTGTG
>JAJEKB010025344.1:0-14158 GCA_022393335.1 Macrotrachela quadricornifera | reverse complement strand
AGACAAAACAAAACTCGTATCAAAAAACAAAGAGGAAGAGAAAACAAACAAAACAAAAGTTTGCTACAGTAGTAGCGATAATACATATGTTTTCGTCGCAACAGTAAAAGAGAAAAGAAAACAACGAACGACAAACAAAAAAAAAAACAAGTTGCATTTGCAAGAAGTGCAATACAACTATAATAACAACAGCAAAAAAAAGGAGTGAAATGCCTATGAAAACTGTTAGATTGATATCTTAACAAACGAGAACAAAAGATAGTTTTTTTTTCTATGTATAAGAATCGATCCATTCACCAGGCTCTCAAACATTATACATACACAAGAAAGAAAAAAACAGATAATAACACTCATGAAAAACTGTTCTAGATTATGTGCGACACGCTTTTTTTGTTCGATTTTAAAATGATAGCAAAGAAAATGAATGTTCAAATAATGAATGCAAGAATAGAATTTATTTGTTTAACTTTGTTGATTTGGAAGAGTGGGAAAATCGACTCTATTAGCAAAATCAGGTGTATTAGAATCAACATTAGATCGATTATAACCACTACCACCACCACGTGGACCACGAGCAGAGTTTCCATATGATCGACGATACTCACCACGACCAGAACCTTGTCCTAATAGATTTATATGTATTTGTATATTCTATTAGAAAAACTACTTACTTGAGCCACCACGATATGGTCTTGATTGTTGTTGTTGTTGTTGTGGTTGTTGTTGTTGTTCATCATTCTGATATTCACCGGTTTGTTGAGATGATGGTGTTTGTTGTTGACTTGGTGATTTAGCTAAAAAATAAAATTTCAAAATAAAATTACTTAGAAATAAAATTCAATGATTATATACGTCTTGGTTGATCATCTCTATATGGTCGATCATCTCTATATGGTCGATCACGATAACGACCAACACCACCGCCACCGCCACGACGTTGTCCACCTCTTGAACCAGGTGGACCACGTTGAATTTCAATTGGTTTAAAATGAAGTGGAATTGTAATGATTTTTTTCTTTCCACTTATTTGTTCTTCTTCAACATCTTCTTCGCTTTCATTCTCTAAATAAATAAAAAATTTATTTAATTTTAATTAATTTATTTTAATAAAACTAACCTTCAGCACCACTTTCTTCTTCTACATCCTCTTCATTAGATTCATCATCATCAATTTTTTTTTGATATTTATGTTGAAAATTTTGCCATTTACTTTGATCTTCACCTTCACCTGCAACACGTCTATTAAAATGTGGCAATTTTTCCAGATGAGCTTGTTTTTTTGCTTCTAATTGTTTTTTATATTCGTCTAATGTCATTTGTTTTTCAGCTTCATCAACTTGTTGTGCCCAATCTTTTGATGCTGGTGCTGGTTGAGTTGTTGTTGTTGTTGTTGTTGTTGCTTCAGTTATATCACTAAAATTTTTTTTTATATCTTTATATAAAAGATATATTCATAATAATAATGTTCTTACTCAGGTATTGGATGTTCTTCAGGATTTTCAGTTGAATTACCCCAATTATGTGCACCTTCACCGTCTTTTTTCTCAATGGGTTTAACACTCCTATATAAATGAATATCTTGTTAGAAAGAAAGAAAGAAAGAAAGAAGATATGACTTCTTCTTTTTCAACTTACGAAACATTTGTACGTGGTTGACGATCATGTTGACGACGATTATGTCGATAATCATTTTGGCTAACTTCACCACTTTCCCGTTCATATTGATTTTGGCGATCACTACCATAATGACGATTACTACGAAATGTCCGAGAACGAAAAGGACCACGGCCACCACGTCGATTATAATCCGGTTCAAATGGTCGTTCTTGTGGTATTACATCTGTATCTAATTCTTGATCACCAGTTCTAGCTGATTGAGAACGAGTATTGTCAAAATTTGATCTATACAGAAAATAAACGATTTTAAAAAAACCATGAAGATTTTTCTACTGAAATATAAAGAATTGGGCATTTTAGAACCAAGATTTAAAATCTCTACGATATTATTTCATTTTTACATACTCGGCACTTTGTTGCCATTCACTGCCTTCTTGTGGTTGTTGATATTGTTGTTGTTGTTGGTGTGGTGAACCTTCTTCAAAATTTCGGTTACTAAAATTGCCACGTCCGCCACGACCGCGACCTCGGCCCATGCCTCGACTTCCTTCGAAATTTCCACGTCGTGGTCCACCTCGGCCACGGCCACGACCACGATAATCACCAAATGATTGATTATTCTCATTTGCTGTCTCATTTCCCCATGCATCACTAGCTTGTTCAAAACCACTAGGTTCATGTGTTGATTGTTGTCCTTCAAATTTATAGGGACGTTGTGAACGTTGTTGGCCACCACCACGATACCCACCTTCATATACAGGACGATCTTGACCAGCACTACCTCCTCTTCTTGAAAAACCACGACCGCCACCTAAAGATGTAAAATATTAAAAAATCAATAAATAAAAAAAAGAAAATTATTCACCTCGACCACTGTCAATACGTGTTGTCTGATTGTTATTATCAGTTAAAACATTTGATTGTTGTTTTCGTTGATCAGTATTTGTTGATTTTCCAGTTAAATTTTCTTTATTTGTTTTTGTTGCACTGTTGCCAGCATTTGTTGTGCTAGCTGTTGTTGTTGTTGTTGTTTTACTAGTTGTTTTTTTGTTCGATGTGCTAGTTACTGATTTAGTATCTTTAGTAGTTTTTTTTTGATTTTTCTTCAGGCTTTGTTTGTCTAGCAATAAATTCATCAGGATCTTCATCATGATCAACAAAATCAAGGAAACGATTTCCTATATTAATACCATATTCAAAATCGAGCACCATTTTCTTTGATTGAATTTTTTTGTCACAATATCAAGAATTGCATCTAAAAAATAAAAATAAAAAAAAAGGGTGACTGATCAGGATCCGGTAAAATAATCATAGGAGGCTTTTATCATTTTTAAAAGCGAATAAATTACAAAATTTTTCATCAATTCAGTCCCTTTTTTTTAACTTACTGTGATTAAAGATAATTTGTTGTTAATAATAAATAAACGTACACACGTATGATGTTATGACTGGTAGGTAATGAAATAGTAAAGCGTTGTATCGATGACCTATATGGTAAGAGAGTAAGTACATACAGAAAGAACGAATAAAAGAAAAAAGTGTGAATATCGGAAAGAATTTCGGTGCTTAGCAAAAGTCAAATGAGCATCGGTAAAGAGGTCATTGAGAGTAGAAATATTTAATAAGAAAAAGTCTTTTTTTTATAATTGATTTTTTATTTTAGAAATTATTTTTTAAGAAAAAAAGAAAATTAATATTTAAATAAATATGTTGTTTTTTTCTAAATGCATTTATTTAGTTGTTTTATGCATTTATATATAATGATTATAGTTCATTATATATCCATTATTTACCATTGTTTCCAAAGCAAATTATCATCCTAGTGGAATAGTTAAAGAAAATATGTTTTGATGATGTTTATTATATATGAGTTAATTATTGGTGATTTGAAAAAAATAATGTTTAATAGCTGATAATTCTTTTTTTTTTCTGTTCGTTCAATCAATATGTAAGTTTGTTTATTTGCTTTATAATCAATCGATAAAAATTCATTATTCTTTTCTTTTTCAAGCAATGTCATTCAATGCTAAAACATCGGGTACGGCAATACCGCCGCGCACATCACAATATGTTGGACCTTATCTTTTACAAAAAACATTAGGCAAAGGTCAAACAGGTATATGTTTTATTCTTTTCTTTACATATTTCGTCATTTAATTACTAAAAAATGTTTTTCTATATATAGGACTTGTCAAATTGGGTATTCATTATGTAACGGGTGAAAAAGTTGCTATTAAAATAGTGAATCGTGAGGCATTATCAGAATCAGTTTTGTTAAAAGTAAAAAAGAAAATTTATTTGTTTTTACATTTAAATATAAATATTAAATTTGCTTTGTTCTTTTAAAGGTCGAACGAGAAATTGCTATTATGAAATTAATTGAACATCCACATGTTTTACGTTTATATGATGTATATGAAAGTCGAAAATATTTATATCTTATTCTTGAACATGTTGCTGGTGGTGAACTTTTTGATTATCTTGTAAAAAAAAGGTCGTTTAACACCAAAAGAAGCACGAAAATTTTTTCGACAAATTATATCCGCACTTGATTTTTGTCATAGTCATATGATATGGTATGTTCGAAAAAAATTTTATTTATTTCAAAAAATATTTTTTTCTGTTGGTTTTTTTAGTCATCGTGATCTGAAGTAAAAGAAAAAATATATATAACTAATTAATAAAAAAAAACTAATATTTAATTATATTTTCTAGACCTGAAAATTTATTACTTGATGATAAAATGAATATTCGTGTTGCAGATTTTGGTATGGCATCATTACAAGTTGAAGGTAGTTTTCTTGAAACAAGTTGTGGTTCACCACATTATGGTAAGAATACTAAATAAATTAAGAAAATTATTTTCTATTTATTTGTTTTTAAAGCTTGTCCTGAAGTAATTAAGGTAAAAATATTAGATATAAAAATTTAAATAATATATTTTAATATAATCTAGGGTGAAAAATATGATGGACGAAAAGCTGATGTTTGGTCATGTGGAGTTATTCTCTATGCATTACTTGTGGTATGTATGATCATAAGGTTAAAAGCTTTTTTTTTTCGATATTTTTAGAATTGTTAAATAATAATATATATTCTATCAAGGGATTGAATTATTTTATTTATAATAGGGTGCATTACCATTTGATGATGATAATCTTCGTCAATTACTTGAAAAAGTAAAAAAAGGTATTTTTCATATTCCACATTTTGTATCAGCTGATTGTCAACAATTATTACGTGGAATGATTGAAATTGATCCAAATAAACGATTAACGGTAAATTTTAAAAATTTTAATATATTTATTTTGTTTTTTTTTGTGTTTGTGCTTATCGCTTGCTTTATATATATATATATATTTGAGTTTTTCTTTTTTTTTTTAATAATAAATTTTTTTTACGCTGCTATGCTTATTTCCAGTTAGAAGATGTTAGTCGACATCCATGGGTAACACAGTACGTAAACGGCGAATATACGCCATTATTATCGTCTTTTAATTGTCGTATTATTCGTATATTTGTGTCATCTATTGTAAAAAATCGAAAGAATATAAATACAAATCATTCTTATTTATCTTCATCATCTATGTTCGTTTGTAGTTGTGTATTAGAGAAAGAAAATTCTATGAAAATGCATGAGTCTTTGCTCTGTGTTTTTTCTTTGATATCATCAATGATGTTTGTTTGTTTCTTTCTATGTATTTGAATGAAAATTCATATTTCATATTTTCCTTTTTTTTATTCAGAGGTTCAAAAGCTGAATTTGAACTTGAATTACCAATGGTACAAGTTGTTCAAGTATGTAATCAGAAAAAAATATATATTTATATAAATTTAATTTTTATTATAGACAACAATGATTCCATCAGAAGAAGATATTGATGGAGATGTTTTTTCAGCAATGACATCACTTGGTTGTTTTAAAGATCGACAACGTTTAATTGAAGCATTATTAAATTCAAAGTATTAAAAGAAAAAATATTTTATAAATAAATCTTCTTTTCTTTTTCTTTTTTATTTAATAGACATAATACAGAAAAAGTTATTTATTTTCTTTTACTTGAACGTAAATTACGTCAACCAACTCATGATGATCCTGACGATACAAAACAACGAAGTCGTTCTGGTTCACGTAAGCATAGAAAAACATATTTTATTATATTAAAATTTATTATTTTTTTTTTATTTATAGCGGATTTTCCACAAAAACGTATTGATCGTCAACGTTCAAATGGTACAAATATAGGACAAAGTCCTAATACAAATACATATCGATCTAGTATGACGGGTCAATTAACTGATGGTTCACCATTAGTATCACGACGACAACTTTATACAAATATAAAGTAAGAAAATAATTTCTATATTATATTCATTTAAATAGATATAAATAGAATTATATATATATATATCTTTCTTTAATATAAAAAATCTAATTAATAGATCAAAATATTTGATAAGATAAAATCAAAAAAATTTTTTTTTTTTTGTTTTAATTTATTTTTAGTAATAAAACAATATCAGCTAATAACACTCCATCAGTTAGTCCATGTTCTTCACCAACAATAATAAAAAAAGATGTTTTTTCTAAAATAAATGCATTAACAAGTGGAAAAAATTCTATTGAAAATCCTATATCATCTGTTCAAACACCTCCATCAATACAACATCATATTCATCGTCATCATCGTAATGTATCAACTGTTTCACAAAATGATAATGTTCTTACAACACAACCATCAACACAATCTATAGCTTGTAATAGTATTAGTGATCAATCATATTCATCAATTAATAAAGATTCAACAACAAATAGTTCAAATTCAATTAATAATAGTACAAATACTCATCATTCATCACGACGATATCAACAACCAACATCAACACCAACATCAGAATCAACAAATACGCAATCATCATCAACAATTGTATCAAATATTACTAATAATCATAATTCAATTACTTCACCATCTCCAAATAGTAATCAATGGAGACATAAATTAAATAATTTAAAACAAAGTTTTCAAAATGTTGGTACACCAAGATTTCATCGACGACCAAAAGTTTTATGTAAATTTTTTTTTTATTTTTTATTTTTTATTTTTTATTTTTTATTTCTTCTGTTTTCTTTTCCAGTAGCTGAAAGTGATAGTTCAACAACATCAAATTCACCATCACAATATGGTACAACACCTGAAGCAACAAAAAAATCTTTATTTCATCATATTATTGATGCTATGCAAGAAGATCATCATATGATTGTTGTTAAAGATCGACCATTATCAGCTATTAAAACTGATCTTATTCATGCATTTTTATCTGTAAATTTCATTTTTTCATAATACTATTTATTTGTTGTTTTTTCTTTTTGTATTAAAAGACTCCTGATCTCGTACATAATGTTTTATCTGGTACACAATATCGATGTGAATATCGTCGAGCTGATCGTTCGTCAATGTTCCAACGTAATATACGTTTTCATGTTGAAATTTGTACAGTAAAATCTAATGATCCATTATCACCAGATACATATTATGTTACATTTACACTTATAACTGGTAAATACAAAAAAAAACCTATTTTTTATTTTTATATTTTTCGTTTTTTTTTATTTAATAGGACAAGCTAGGCGTTTTAAAAAATTATGTGAAGAAATTCAAACACTTTTTTTAACAAGTAAAGATCGTTTAGCTAAACAACGACAACAAACAAATGAAAATCGTCCTACGAATACAAATAATAGTTCGACAACAAATCGTCCTATTAATACAAATACTAGTTCAACAACAAATCGTCCAAATATATCATTTATTTCATCATTATTTGGCAATACAAATTCTTCATGTAAAGGAAAAAAAAATTTCTTATTATTTTTTTTTTTTTGTTTCTTTCTTAAACATATCCTATGAGAATTCTCGTCTTATCAGTGATTTTCATCTTATTCTCTAGAGAATAAAACATCAATTCCTATTTGACATATTATAATCACTCGAGATTAACATATTCAAAAATAAATAATATTAAAATTTTTTTTCTATTTAGATGTTAAATCAAATATTTCTCAACAGCAACAACAACAAACACAACAACAATCATCTTCTTCATCTGCATCATCTCTTTCATCAACATCGAATATATCTTTAACTAATCCTCCATCAGCAATAAATGATAATCCTTCAGCAATAGAATCTACACGTTTAAAGCTTGCTCATCGTCTTGCAATCTAATTATTGTTTTCTTTTTCTGCTGCTTATTGTTGTGTGTATTGTTCACTCTTTCTTTTTTTATTCTTCATTCGTTCGATTTGTCCTCATTCCATCAACATCTATTATGAATCCCTTTAGTCTAGTGCAGATTGAAAATAATTGATCTTCCTATTCTAGTCAAAATCATAGCATGAAAAAAAAATATATATATATACCAAATCATTTTATATTGTGATCAAAATATAGATTTATAAGCGAAGATATAAATCGCTTGTCTTCCGTCTCGTCGTCGGAATCATTCTATAAAAATTCATACTTACACCTTCTATATATACATATGTATGTCGAAATAAAAAGATTCTTTTCGTATTTACAAACGTCCATTTTTATTTCATTGTTCGTGCTTTGTCATCCTTCTATTATTATGTATTTATTCATATTATGTATTTGTATTTATGTGAATGTATGTATATGTCGAACGACAAGTGTGCACGAATTGTAATTTTATCAAAACACACCTTCTTCACGTTTTTTTCTTTCACTCGTGTCTTATATATAAAAATAATATGACGAAAAACAAAGTATTTGAAATGTATATCTACTCAAAAGCAAGTTATGTCTTTTACAATTTAACAGATTGATTCGAATATAATGGGCTGATATTTGAATTAGTATTGTATCAGTACTACATAAGATTAAGTTATAAAAAAATTTTTTTTCAAAATGCATGATCAATTTAATATTGATATCAGTTTCGACTCTGTCAAAACTTAGAGAATAAAGATTCAATAGAATTTTTAATATTGTCTATACAAAGAAATAGTGCTTGATTTGTAAAAGAATTTGACAATCATATTTCTTTTATCTTTATTATATGATATAGAATTTTGACAAGACTATAATTATAAAAATATATCTCATATGTTATGTCTATTTAATTGAATTATTTCTTATTCATATAGAATTGTAACACTATTATAGGTAAAAATAAAATAGATCCGCTAATGCCACACATTTTTCATCTTTTTTTTTGTTTCTATGGATATTGATCAGGCGCAACTATTTTTGAGTAAATATCTCAAATATCTTCTCTTGCAAGTAACAACATTCAAATAAAAACAATGTTGACATGAATCAAATATGATCCTATTTCATAAAAAGAATATTTATATATTATATGCAAATTTTATATATAAATATTTAGATTGAACTACGTGGCATTATCATAGACATAGAGAAATTTTATATTAAATTAACCTTTAACATATGTCTATGTGTAGTACTCTCAACAGGAACCAATCAAATATACATTATTGAATACGTCAGTTGTCACGCCTTCTTTATTTCGAAATAAATATATAATTATATGATGACGTTAAAGATAGTCTTTTAAGAGAAAAAAAAACCTAAATGTTTAATAATTATAATTACTAAATGTGTATTAGTCGCTTGAAGAGAAAAAATAATTAAGCAAAATAGTATGATAGACAAAGGGGAAAATAAATTGTTAGGTGTAAAGTGAATAGGAAATAAGTTGAAAAACAAAAAACTAAAAATTATTAGACGCATCATTGAATCATAGAGATTTTGTGAGGACATTTTTCTTTTATTTAAAATTAAATTTTAAAAGAAAATAAATAATATTAGAATGCAATAATGTTTTAGTATTTTGATTATATACGTGTGATATTTTTCATTAGACAAAGAAATGTTTAGAACGTTGATTATTTAAATAGTATCAAATATGATGAAAATATGAAGTAATAATTGATATTTATAATAAAATTTTGTTAATCGAATAAATGCGAAGTATATGTTAATTCATTTTTCAAATTTCTTTTCTTTTCGTTTTGGATAGCTGGTTGGAGAAAAATAATCTTATTTGATAAATGATTTTTATATTTATTTAAAAGAGATGTCTTGTTAGATTTAGTTGTAATCTTTATATCTACAGAATTAATTTGATTGATGATTAGTTTGTTAAATTGAAAATGGTTTTTTATTTGAAATGATGAAATATTGATTTTGAATATCGAACGAATTTATTACATTTATTATGATTCATTCACTAGATTATTTTATGTCATTATTAAAAGCTAAAAACTGATAATTATTCTCTTATTTCGACTCAAATTATAATTATTAATGATATTAAAAACTGTAATTTTAATATTAGTGTTAATATATAGATAATTATAGAATAATTTCATTATAGATTAGTTGGGAAATGATTATTATAAGTAATCAAGTAATCCTATGAAAAATTAAAAGTTGATCGAATCAAGAGAAATACAGATTTGTTTTGTAAATAAAATGTATAAAACGAAATAAATTTATTATTAATTTTATGAAATATAACTATTAATAGTTATTAAATTTTTTGTTTTCTTGAAAAAGCAATAGATAATTTTATGTATGATAGTTGATAATGCGAATACTAAGTCAAAGCATCTATTCTTCATTTCTTCTATATAATCTGTGAAGTAATATTATTAACATTTTATGTTCATCACAAATCAAAACAGATATTCTCAAAACAATTTCGTTTACAATAAAACTAATATAATCATGTTTCAATGTCGAAGGAATTCTAGTAACAGGTGACCCATAATGGATGATTCTCTCAGCTTTTGATGTTTTTATTTGATTATTTTCCATAAAAAAAGTTTTTTAAGTTCTCTACAAAACTCAATGAAAATAGTTTTTTTAAAAAGATATATGAAAAACTCTAGTATATCAGTAGTATTTGCGATAGAGATAAAAACTGAATACATCAAGTTGTAGTTTATGAAAGTTCTATTAATTAAATGAATATTTTGTTTGTCGTTCTTTATTCATGATTTTAGAATAATCTTTTCTGTAATCAATAGTACGACTAAGAGAAATCATTCACGATAATAATTTGTTTTTTAAGATGACTAGTCACGGTACTTTTACAAGATTATCTGAAAATCTTTTCTTTTTACCTCTGTTAAGGAAGAACATACATGAAATATAAGAAACAAGTTTTAGGATGATGTAACAGCGTTTTAGTCACAAGAAGAGAAATAGTTCGTCTCATAAAAAAAAGGGGACATTTGAAAGTGGACCTGTTTAGAGTTTAGTCTTACGCACACAGGGGAATTTTTTCAGCTGTATTTTAGAAAACTATTTTCATTGAATTTTATAGAGATCTCAATAAACTATCTTCTGAAAAAACAATCGAGTCAAAGTATGATAACCTGCCAGAGATATTAAAGAAATACTGAGAGAATCGTTTCTTAAGCACCATCTGTTAATATCGTTTATATTTATGCAACCTGTCGTATATACCGTAAAATGCAAGTCAAATAAGACAAAGCCATACTAAATGCTTTATACTGTTAAATAATCTTAACACATTCAACCAGATGGGTCTCACCGGTGGGATCCGTCATTCTTTGAGAACAGGTGACCAATAATGACTAGTAAAACTTTGCATTTCATACTTCAATCTTTAATTGTGTTTTATGTGGAAAGTAAAGTTTACTAAAACGCTTAGTGTGAAAAACTCTACAATATGGATGATAAAGCTTATTTTTATTTATTATGTACTTTTCGTTTTAAAAAAAAAGCAAAATTCCATGCGATCAATTTCTGTTAGAGACTAATGGAACCCACCAGTAGATCCCATCATTGTCAATGTGTTGAAAAAATAACATGCATAATATTTCAAGAATAATTTCAATAGTCGAATTCATAATAATATTCATTCTGTAGACACGAGAGATTTTGTATTTGTCCATTTCAACAACTTTTCAATATTGATTCACTTTTTAGCTTGAACTTACCGTAATGTTTAAAATATCTTTTCTATGACAGTGAGAAAGCATATGTATGTGCATGTGAACGACGATAGCGCACGCGAAGCAGCAAAAAACATAATCAGAGAGAGAGAGAGATAGAGAAAGAGCGTCCGAGCGAGTGAGAGAGCAGTGCACAAAAAAAAAATAGACAGACAAGTTAGTATTTTTTTCTGTGCGATTCAAGCTGATGATAGTGATTCGAAAGCAAAAATAAAACATGCGACGAAAAAAGCGCCAATAACGATCAAAATGAAACAAAGAAGAAAGCAGCATTAGCGAGTATCGTAAAGGAAAACATGCGTTTCACATTCAATACTCAAAATGGTGTAAACAAAAAAAAAAGTAGACAGAATTTAAAGCCATGCTTTTATATGAAAACAAAAAACGAAAAAGAAATATTGAATTTCACTTATTTATTTTATTTTTTTCCTATCCACGAGAGAAAAAAAAGAGAAGAGACACACAATAAATTATTTCTTTGTTTTGTTTTGTTTTTTGTTTCTGTGGACTGATAAACACAAAAAAAAAGAACGATGAAATTATCGCGCGCGCGAAATAGAAAGAAACTGGAATAGCACCAGTAACAAATAAACAGATCAGAAATAAAAAGAATACACGACCAACGAGATTATATAGCACGCTCGCTTTATATTTGTGTTTAGTTTTTGTTTTTTCTAGACCAAAGAAAAAAAAAAAGAAAAGAAAAGAGAATATTGCAAAATTGTAGAAAACAACAACAACAACGAAAATTTCAGAACACTGTTCGCATAAAGAGAGTATTTCTTTTTTTCTTTTGATCTTCTAGATTTTGTTTAGGAGATAATGGACATGATTATTGCACCAAGGAAACAAGAGATTGCTGGGAGGAAAAGAAGTATATAACAATAACACACATATAAAAATGACATAAAAACTCGATAGTGACTTCTCGTCTTTACTCAATTTGATCGGTCATAGCTACTACTGTTCAGTCTACAAAGCAGAAGAGAGAGAAGACGGAATGTGTAGCTGAGAAAGACGATTGACTAGGACCAATCTTATGTCTACTGAATGAAAAACAAAAGAGAGTGAGTAGTAAGAAAATTATAAATAAAAAAACAATACACCGGATATTATCCTTTTCTCTTGTATAATTATTATTTCTCACTCTGTATATAGTTTTTTTGCTGCTTCCTGCGCATGCGCATACGAATTAATCTTTAACTCTCATTTGGTGCGAATACAAATAAGTAATAAATAAAAAAGAAAAGTAGAAATTATTCTTGTTTTTTTCGAAGTAGAAGAAGATGATGACAAATAGAAAAAAAAGAAGAAAAAAAAATGTATATAACTGCTGATTATAAGTCTCTTAGTTATTTTTTTTCTCATGCACATATGAATATATCTATGTGCATGTACTGTAGAACTTTTCATCACAAACTGGAAACAACGGACAAAACGAACAAACAAACAAGAAAAAAAAATAGAAATCATAAACATAAAGAACAGCAAAAGAAAAAAAAAGAAAAAAAGATACATGTTTTTATGTGTTTCATGTGTAAAGAAGAAAGACCAAATGTGTGTATGTATGTATGTATGTATGTAGAAAAAACAAAAGATTTACGTACTTGTCATAAGAAGGTATAGATAAAGAGAAACAGAGATGAAGAGAAAAAACATGGCTAATATGGGCGAGTTGTTGTTGTTATAGTACTGGCAATGTTCGAACGCCAAGTTTTATTATAATTGAAATAAAGAATTTGCCGTCGCAGTTCTTCGGTACATATATGATAAACTAGAATATACAATTATGATGTGATTAGAAATATGTATTTTCTATATTTAAATAATTTCTCAATATACTCTAAGTCGACATAACTACGACTTTTCGTAAATGAATTATTCGATTCTACTGGATAACAATACAAAGAAGGACTTAAACAAGTATGTCGATTATGGAACAAAACTAGTTTCCTTGTTTATATGTATATATGATGTTCAATGACTGTCTTTTTGTGCTGGATCGCAGATTAAGAGTTATATGTTAAATATTAACGGTCAAAGAGTCTATAACTTTCCAGAATGCAGTAACTATAGGCAATTAGATTATATTAGACTACACATGATTAATATACACAAAAAGAAACACTCAATGGTGTTTATGTTTCGTATTTATCACGTTTTTTAATGTTATCATTTATGAATAACTCACATTTACATTCATTTTTTGGACAATTGCCCAATATAGCTTCTTTACAAATAGACACATAACCATTATTAACTTCTACAAAATCTAAATTAAAAAAATCGCATATTTATATATGAAAAAATCGATTCTTAATCGTTTATTACCTTCAGCTAAATGAACATATTTGCATTGGGGTCGTGTACAACGGCGTGATTTAAAGTCTCGGCAAATGGGAAGTGTATCCAGTAACTATAATATTTAAAAAAGGAAAATTTATCATTTATCGATTATAAAAATTCTTGTTCAATTGAGTTGAAAATAGTCAAAATAAAACTTTGTGTGTG
>JAJEKB010025343.1:0-23204 GCA_022393335.1 Macrotrachela quadricornifera | reverse complement strand
AGGGCAGGAAAAAATGGCTGGCTGGTAGGTTGCTGCTGCTGCTATTTTTTGTTGAGTTTTTTTTCTATTCATTTTTTTTAACTAGCTGCTTCAGCGTGCAGATGGAGCAATTATATATACATAAATATATATATATATATATATATATATGGGTTTGGCGCATCTGGCTGCTAGATAGACATTTATATATGTCACTTACCGGAAACTCTCTCAAAACTGTATAAATAGGAGGACATAAAAGAAATAATGGGCGTGAAGTAAAAAATAAAGAATAAATTATTAGCAAAAAAAAACATACTTCAAGACGATCAGTACGCGGTGGTTTTTGTCCCGTTGTTTGTGCGGTCATTTGTGTCACCGGTTGAAAATATTGCGTACCATCTGAACTATACATAGTAGCAGTAGTTGTAGCTTGTGGTAACTGTTGTAAATGAGCTGCATGTAAAGGAATGCTAAAAGCTTGACCATTTTGATTGAATAATAATGTTGATTGGGTAGGACCAGTTGGTCCCATATGAGGATAGGTTGCCTAATAAAAAAAGAAAAATAAAACATATTATTTATGTGAAAAATAAAGAAAGATTGTCTTACAAGTGAAGCTGTTTGTTGTATAGGACTTTGAATAATAGCACCGTTATGATATGGCAAATGACCTGCCGTTTGTGGATAAATAGCTTGGTTAGCAGCGATATTCATAGCTGAAATAAAATAATATATTACTTGATGGAAATATAAAAGAAAATTAATTTTTTTTTATACCAATACTACGAAGAATAAGATTGTTACGTCCGTTTTGAAGTAAAATATCGCGTAAATGTTGAGGCGGATGAAGATATTTACACGGTGGATTAGTACGATTGCATTTGCCCTAGATTGATATAAAAAAAATTAATTGAATTTATTATTTAATAATCTATAGGAAACAAAGATAAAAAAAAAGGAAACATACACTAATCTTTCTCATTTGTTGATTATTGCTACTCAGAGTCAATACACTCAGACGATAAAATAAAAATTATAGTTTATATGTGTGCATAAGATAAAAAAAATTCATTTTTTGTTTTATAATAAAATATACGACAGATCTTTTTTATTGTCTAACTTACTTGCTCAGGATGCATCTAAAATCTTGTACTTTTCTTTTTCTTAATTTTGAATCATCATATATCAATAATGATGATAATATACACAAGTAGAAGATAACCGGTCAAGTATAGACACAACACATATGAATTGTAAGGTACACTTCGTATATCTTTTCGTTTTTTTTTCTTTCTCTATGGCTGATATGAGGCCTCCGCTTTGTCACTCGTCTTTTTCTCTTATTCTCTATCTTCATTGCTCGTTTAAATATATGGGTATGCAATATAGTAAAATACAACGTGAAACGAATAAACGTTGATTTAAAAAAAAAATAAAGAATGAAATCATCTTTTCGTTCTGTCTATACGATATATCCTACCCGTGTTAAAGGTCGTGTTCGATGCTATATATATACTCAACGAATGTTCAGACAGAATAGCTCTAGTGAGATAAACAAAATAAACAAGAAAATGGTCGGCCTCTGTCTTTATGATTTTAATCAATTTGACAAGTAGTGTGTAACTTGATAGATGTCATTAGTAAAGATATAAAGATTTTTAAATAACTATTGGCTCAATTTGTTCGATAATTATATATATAATTTTTTTTTCTTCTATATCTAAATATAGAATACATTTTAAATTTTCATCATAAAAATAATTTCGCATCATAGAACAAATTAAAAACAGAAATACATTTATCTTAATGAGTTTTTTTTCACTCTATAGTCAAATATTTTAAAGTGTTCTCAACTAAATAAAAACTAATCATATATCTTTTCTTATAAATGTAGACTACCTATTCACATATAAATTTTTCTCAAATAACATCTAGATGATTTAAATAAAAATTACAAATTGCACAATAAAATTTTTTTTATAACGTTTGTCATATGTTTTATGTAAAGTATTTTTAATTAATTCTATTCTCTAAAGATAGATAATAAAGAATTCACGAAAGTCATTAATGATGATCATAAGTACTGTTATGAAATAAAACTTTTTTTAAACATTTACATATCTTCTAAGTACTATTTTGAGTGAAGCTAAAAAAAGAATTATATATTATGATATGCAAAGTACGAACCTTCAGTGAATCAAAGCAAGCAATCACTTTGCCACTATTAACTTCAACATGTGTCGGTGGATGGGCAAATTTACATTCTTGTTCGGACCGGGTACACTTTCCACGTTGATATTCACGGCATACTTCAAGTGTAAGCCAACGTGAATCTTTTACATTGGCTATTGATGCTATTAATGGCATATTAGCTGCTGCTTGAGCTGCTGCAGCAGCAGCTGCAGCCGCTTGAACCTGTACAGCTGCTGTTGGAGATCCTCCAGTTGATGATGATGAAGAACCTGCTAATGGTGTTACATACTGTTGAGGATGCATACTGTTCGGTGATGAATGATGAGGGCCGTGTGGATCAGCAGCCGTTGCAGTAAAACTGAAAGACATTTACAAGGCTCACTGTTTGTCGAATATATGGCACTGTTTTGTATATATATTTATGTATGTGCGTGTGTAGATACGATCTATCGTCAAGACTTCATTGTATATAAACGAACATATTAAGAAAATAGTTTGATCTAATGTGGTATAACATCTAGAATATATTTGTACATATATAAATACTATTAAAGAAATAAAAAAAAGAAAAAAAATTTGCCAAATCAACCAATACCACCTTGATATACTCTATTAGCAATTTACTGTCATGCACGTATATATATATATATATAGTGAAACAGCGAAGCAAAGAAGGATGTCGAAAATAATTGACATTTTATAGTCTATTAAGTGTTAGAAGAACAAAAACAAAGGCAAGGAGGCAATTCTAGAATAATAGTGTAATTTGATCAATATCGATGCTGGTCGACATCGCGAATCCAATGATGATGGTGCTTATAGAAATATTATTGTTGTTGCTATGTTGTTGTTAGTATTAGGAGATAGAAAAGAAAGTCGCGCGTCGCATAATGAATAATTGTCAGAAAAATACGATTCTTAACACAACAACAACATCAACAGCAATAAGAAAAACTACAGTTCTTGATTTTCTTTACAGTATACTATTTACTTTTTTTTCTTTTTTTTCTCTTATTGCTTCTCGTCTTCTTTTTCTTCTTTTTTCTTTTCACTTGACATGCCATTCATTCGTCTTTTTTAAAGCTCTATTACCTACCATCCGTTTTATTCACGCATTGCACACCATAAATCATGCATTTATGGTGTGTCTTTCAACGCATGCATACATCACATTTTTCTTTAGATATCAAAATATACTAGTTTTTCTACTATAGTAATCTAATAGATAGATATTATACGATTAGTAATTGTTCTGATATAAATATATGACTTACCTTTGTTTTTATATAATAAAAAGAACTCATACTATCACAAATACAAGGTCAATATCTATTGCCATTGTTATTTTAGTTTTCTATTAGTATGTAAACGCGTCTACTGCTGGAGGCGGACAAAGAGATATACAGATAGGGATGTTGATGAAGGTTTTTTTTCATTGCATTGGCAGTAACAGAAGTAAAAAGAAATCATGTGAGGGCATGTATGCAGGCAGTAATCGGATCCGATTGTAATAGAAGTACTCCAATGACGACTTTTACTTGTCATACAAACGAAAAGAGAGAAACAGCAGGGGGTAACTCAAGCAAATATATCGAAGTAGTGATGATGCACAAATATAATGCAACAAAATACGAAAAGCGGCTAAGATTGATCAGCAATCATTGGCACGCAAACCGCTCAACGTAACAAGGACTCATTTGCTTCTTCTTATTCTCTTTTTTCTTCTTTATTTTATTTCATCGGCACGAGATGAAGAGAAAAAGGGAAGAGCACAACTACTCATGCTCATGTGTCAAATACACCAATGCTCCAACGACAGTAGAAAGAAAGAAGAAAAAAAAAAAGAACAGCGTCGTCGACGCCCCAAGTTCCTCTATATCGACGTAATACCATTGCATCGTATATATATATATATATATGTAAGAGAACTGCCATCATTTTTTTTTCAGTTTTCTTCGCAATTAATATTTGCGCGTGTACTTTTCTTTTTCTCTTGTTTTTTTCTTTCTCATCGGTAAAATAATGTCAAAATGTTAAAATTATTCCATGTTTGATCATCGCAAACATTTATATATAGACAAGTAGACAGACAAATGGAAAATAAAAATATAAAAAGAAAAAACATAAGAAATGTACTATTTCTAATAGAATCTATATGCATGCTCGATATTCAATATATCAGTTCATTGAACAATCTTTATATAAGATTGTTTTTTTTTTCATTTAACTCTGTTTATACAACTATCATTATTCTCTTATATCATTGCCTAGAAATTGATGGATGGAATATATATAAAAAGACAGATAACTAATGAACAAAGACATGCGCAGAAACACAAATGATGACAATATATAAGCGCAAGGTTATACGACAACAAAAAAGTATATCATCAATAGAGCTAGATAAATGATATGCTGAATTTCTTCAATTTCTAAGTATACATATAAATATATATGTTTATATATTTGACGTGTATAAATACGATAAGAGAACGCTAATTTTATAAATTCGTTTATGTCAAAAATCTCAACTAGTTCATCCGAAAAGGAAATTTGATTAAATAATAAATAAACATAAATGTATATTATTGGTAATAGAAAAAAAAAACTCACCTGTAAAACGATAAAAAAAAAGTTCACATGATTTGAGCAACTGTCAGTAATCGTTATTCCGCATATGTGTGTATGTTTTTTATCTATCGCTTAGTGCTTGCGCGAACAACAAATGCGTGTATGATGTTTTTTTTTTCTTTCCCTTTTCCTTTTTTTTTTTTATACTGTCTAAAAGATGCCCTCACGCACGCTCTTACATACGCATTTTTCTTGATGGTTTTACTCATCGACGACAAAAAACGAATACACACACAAAAAAAAAAGAGAAACGTGCAAAGGTAGTATATATATATATGTATATATATATATATAAGCAGTAGCATCCGAAGGTTTTTTTTTCTCACCTGTCTATATCTGTCTGTCTGTCTGCGTCCTTCTTTTAGAAGACATCAGTAGGCGAATATTCCTTCTTAGTACCAACGTTTGGATTTGTCCTGTCGACTTGTACAAGTCGTAGACCGACGGATGACATGACGGCAACAGTGGCTCGATGCCATTTTTGATGAAATAACTTTTTTTTCTCTCTCTTTCTCTTCTTTTTCTTTTATTACGACCCTATTGCTGCTGCTGACAACAACATATACACATACACGCAGAGACAACAGCAAACGCATAAAAAAATGAGGTTCTCTTTTTTTCTTTTTCTTCTGTTCTATTGCTTTGTGTATGGCGCTGAGTCTGCCGCTGTAAGTTGCTGCTGCAGCTGTTTTTTTTTTTTTGAGAACGATAGAACGACAAGGAAGAAAAAGAGAAATGAGTTGGTTTCGGCTCTTATGTCTTTGCGAGCAACAATCTATAGATTTGCTATTTATTATCGGCCATTACTCTCTTCTCTTCTCTGTCTATCTCTCTTTCTCTCTTTCTCTCTCTCTGTCTCTTTTTTTTGTCAACAGCACGCTTATATATGCACACGCATCCGTGTTCGCTTTATACTTGTCATTGCACCATGTTTCGCGAATACAAGTACATATGTACAAATAAAGCGGATGATGACAGTGGAGCCATTGCACTGAAGAGAAAAGTCTTAATACTGCAATGTCATATATTTATAAAGAAATAAAAAAGAAAAGAAAAGAAGTTGTACACGTATCTATAGACCGAAGCAGCCGGATATCGAATTGTGATGAAATTTTATCGAATTGCAGTAACAGATGTATAATAAACGGGTGAAGGTCGTCAAATTATTCGATAATATGAGGGAGAAAAAAAGATGACGGGGATGATGACGACGAAGCTTTGAAGAAAAACTAATCTCTTGTCAAATATCAACAACGGCAGGTAGGAGAAAAAAAGCCAGAAAACTGACTAGAGTGAAACCTCACATTGATAAAAGGAAGAGAATAACTGAGTCATCCGAAGACATCTACTTGAAGGAATAATCCGTGTGCGCGTGTTATTGACACGATACAGCCGGAGGTTTACTTTATACAGATCCGATTTCTTTGTATCCTATCGTACATGTATTTGTGCGTATATAAGTTGTTCACTCAATTTTACTATTTGAAATCTATGTAATAAAAAAGAAAAATTCAGACCTTGGCAGTCTATTTTCTTGTTGAAGACCATAAAAATAATATAAGATCGATAATTTCTGTTCGCATCTCTTGATGTATGTGTGAGTGTGTTTATATGTGCTCAACTCAACGGCAGATTCTATTTGTTCTCGTAATGAATTCTGCTTTTTATCATGACGATATCCTTCTTCTTGACTAAATTTCTCTCTCTCTCTCTCTCTTCATCTCGTCAGCACTACTGCTAGCATTACTATTGCTACTACTACTACTATAACTAACTACCGTGAGTGAGTATGATTAAAGTGATACTGCTTCTCTCTCTCTCTCTGAAAATGGAAACATATTTGCATAAGAGAGAACGAATGAAGGCGCAAGAAAAATTCTTCTTGCTGACTCGTGAGAATGCACCGGCACAATGGGAAAAAGGAGAGAAAATATAAAAATGCTACGACGAGCTTCGTCGGTCTTTTTGCTTGTCTTTTTTTTTGAATCTCTCTGGGGATATCAGCAATCAAACATTGCTATACTCTTTTTTTTCTCTTTCTATTTCGTTTTATCGAGAAAGAATGAGCATCGAAGAAAAGAGAAAGAGAGAGAGAGAGAGAGAGGGAGAAAAATAACACAGTTTTTCAGAAGCAACCACACATACATTTCCTCAAACACAAAAGATGGACGTGTTACTATGTTACTAGAACCCTTGATAATCGAGTAATTTTTATTTCAATATTGAGGTTCATTCGAACATCATTATTACCTGATACAACTACGTTGATCAATGATCCTTGAGTACATATATATATATATATATGCATGATGAAATCTTCGCACTTTGTTAACAACGATCGGTGTTATTACGCAAGTTCAATCATCAAAAATGATGAGGTGATAAGAAAAAAAAAGAATTTTTCTTGTTCATCTTTCTCATTCTCACGCTTACTCGAAATGCTGATCTATGTGAACGACCTTCAATGTGAGATGAGAGATATATATAGAGGAAGTAAAACGGACAACCTTTTCGGAGAGCACGTTCGATGTTCTCGCGCACGCATGCGCACATATACAGGATGTACGCTAAAACACTTTCAATACAATACCTGATGAATTTTTGTATGCATTGGTTAACAAATTTTTCTGCTTTTTTTTAAAATTCTATTGGAATATATAATACCAAGAAGAAAAAAAGGTATCAAAGAATACAATAGTAATATGAAGTAGGAACAAGAAAATTAGGAAAGTTTGTAAAAAACAACAGACACATTAATGTGGGAAAAAATTCTTTTTTTTTTCAATGTTCAGTTTGATTTTTTTATTTCTTTTTCTTCAGATGGTGCTTGTTTTTTCGTCGGTTTTGTACTTGCACCTTGTAATGTTAACGCAAGAATAACTGATACAATCGGTACAATAAAATACCATGTTTTATAAAAGTACCAAACTTTTCGAACTTCCATTAGAACAAATGGTATGACAGCGAAAGTTAATCCTATTTGTGTACCAAACCATGTAATACATGCATAGACAACTTTTGTTATTTCATTCTTTTGGAAGTATGGACGTATTTGACGTCGAATACCACGACCAGCATATGTTTCAAAAGCCGCTAAGATAAAGCATGCATAGTAACCAGGATAGAAACCATGCTAGAAAAAAAAATAATAATAAAGACTTCAAGCTTATAAACTGTCAAATCCGATTATATTGCTTTTATTAATAGTATCGAATGAAAAGATATTGCTCTGCGTATACAAGGATTAGGCATTTTTTTTTTTATAAATGATTAAATAATTCTGTTTGAATAAAAAATCCCAATGGAAAATATCGATCTAATTAGAAATATGAAAAGAAACTCAAAATCTAATTGGATAATTGTTTGTATAGACATAATGCATTCGTGGTTTTTTCTTTGCTTATATATATATATATATTAGACTAGCTTTAATCCACATGGAATTGCCTTTCGAATATTGATATTTGTTTTTTTTCTCTCGCATACCATACTATAAGTTGTATCGCGGAAATAAAACAGAAAGAAATGTATTACTAATCAATAAATTTCTAATTTAATTTGGATATTACAAAGAAATACGATAGCAGAAATGTGGAATCTATCGTTGAGAAAATGCTTCAAATAATGAAGGTCTTTGAAGAAATTTTCTTGATCAGAAAAAATAAAAGAAAAACTTCTTTATATAGAATGTATCTTTGATAAGAACAGCATCAAAATTAAGCTATCTAAAAGAGATGGTGTAATGTAAAAATACTCTATTCTATTAATCATAGATTAATTCTGGCAGTCTCTATACTTATTTGTTTTTCTCAAAAGATTTAGCATAATTGAGACAGATATTACAAGCTTTTATGTTTAATAATATGCATCTTTTTTTCCCACTAAAGCAATCATCTATTCTATTTCTTGAGATTTCTTTTAAAAAAATTGTTTCATATTAGTTTGCACAAACCATATTATAGTAATTTTATCACAGTTCTGCCTTATACAATGGTCTTTTGCTCTGTCTTTACGATCATTCGATTTAAATTACAAACACGTTATTTAGTATTTATGTAGAAACATTTCTACTACTCAAATCGAAAACATCTAGTAATTCAAACATTAAGGAATACACACGAAAGGTGGTAGACTAGTGATAGGATAAGGAAGAACGGAATATATTATGATTTACATCTTATCTAAATATAGTTGGATGAGTTGATCTACTTATTTCTATAAGTGTACATGTTCTTTTACCTTGTTCTCTTTTAGTACTTTCCTTTTCTGTGTCGTGCCCATTGACACTTTTCTATTTTATTCTATACGATATAATTTTCTTTTCAACTATTGGCATTACACAATTGTTGTCTAGTTGTTGTTTATCATGATTATCTATGTAATTTTCTACCTATGAATTTTCTTCAGGTACCTGCCATGCCATATATAGACGTTCACCTGCTATAAATCAACATGATAATGGAAATTAGATTTCGCATAAGAACATAAAGAAACAGCAGGATCATTATGAATAAATATACAGAAAAATAGCAAGCAAATTAGAGAAAGTTTTTGTAATCATATAGTTTTTCTTTATAGAAGAAAAAATTATCTTTGAAAATATTTTCAAGATTGAAAAACTTCTTCAAATATATGTACTCGCATACAGATAGAGCATGCATGTCTGTACAATACTTAATATATATATATAGGACACAATAGGTATGTATAAGATACAGGAAGAAATTTGTGAAAGATATGCCGATCAACATTCTTGATCATAATTAAATAATTTCATTATGTTTTACATTTGAATTTGAAAGCTATTTTACAACTAAAATCCTCATAGTATTCCTTCTGTAACTATAAAAAATATCTAATATTTATAACGATTTTTAATATTTCTTGTATGTAAAATTTTCAATCCTGAGATATTTTTCTTTTCATAGTCAAAAATAGAAATTTCATACTTATATTTACTATTTGACACATGAGAGTAATAAAATAAATACTTTGAAAAATTATCATCTAAACATTTCCCTTTTGTGATATATAGAGTTCTCATGAGATAGATGTTTTTTTTTTTGCTCCAAATTATTTCTAATCTTTTGAGATTAAAATAAAAACTAATCTTATACCCATTCCTCATGAGATAATGTACAGCATTGACTTAAACATATAGATAGGACATTGAATATTCACATTATGTAAAAATAATTTTTCTTACCCAAAGTGCAGAAAGTACAAAAACACCTAATGTTCGACCTTTCCTCAATCGATCATAACAAATACGACGAAGCCATAGAGCCGTTTCTATGTATATATATATTATCATAAAAAACAAAAGAAATATCTATTTATATATTCTTACGCATATTCCACATATCTAATACAACTTTTAAACTTGTAGCTGTTTCTAATTTGAATGGGTTAATATTTGTTAAAAGATTCCATTTTGGTCGTCCTTTTTCATCAACACCATTTAAACCAAGACCACCAGCATTATTAATAGCTTCAGACAAAATAAATGCAAAATAATATCTAAGAAAATTAACAACAAAAACGAAGGAATTTTTTTTAAAAATTTGATATATATTTAATTTACTTTGCTCGTTGACAGAATGATGAAAATAACAGATAACGTAATCGCTTATAAAATGGTGAATTAACCATTGTTTGACTTAAATTATATTCAATTGTATAATAAGGTGTAAAATTCATAAGTATATAACCCCATAAAGCACATTGAGCAAGTTTTGTAAATACAGGCCAAAATGTCGATGGCTGAACTGTTTCAGGATGATATTCATCTGATGCTGTTTCTGTATTTTGTGTAGTACTTGTGGGAATAGTAAGTAAATTTCGTCCTTCAATATAATCAAGATAATCTTTATAAAAACATAATGGACCAACACATATTCCATGAAAATAAAAGATATAACTTAAAAATTCAATTGGATGTGGTATATCAACAATTTTTTGTTTTTCTTGATCTTCTGATAATGCTGCATTTTCTTGATCTTCATCAGGACGACGACGTTTAGCACGTTGTTTAGAACGATGACCATCAAAAAATGAAAATGCAAGTGCTGTCAATTTTTGAGTATTAATCATTAATGGTCCACTAATATCAAGTGTATAATTTCCATAATCATATATTACACGATGAATATGAACTAAAAGAAGAGAATATATAAAATTATTGTATTCAAAAATAATGAATAAATAACTTACTAGCACTCATATAAACCATACAAAAAATAAGTACAACTATATAAGAGTGTTTTGGAGGAATAATACAAAGCATTAAATATGAAATACATGATTGTACAATTAAATGCCAAATTTGTGAACCAAAACAGAATTGACCAAGAGCAATGCCAAGAAGACTTGCTAAAAAATACATAATCACATGATTTTTTCATATGAGAAAAGTACATAGTTCATCTATTAAAAAAGAGAGATTCAATTCATTATGCAATATGTCATTCTGGTTCAAATATTTTCTGCATTTACAGCAGTACTTAGAATTCAGGTCAATATTGCTTCACCATCACCGAGATAATTAGGATAATGTGGTCTTACCTCCGATGAATCTTAAGCGGTTCGCAACAAACACAACTCAATCTTGCATGATCTTAAAGATATTTACTGCCTGTTATGGATCTATTGACCAATACTATCAATCACCGTGGCTCTCAAAAATATAAATCATCAATCCACCTCAAAAACTCCTCTTTAAAAACTTTGATCTTAATTTCAAGTGCCTATAACCAAACCTAATTAAATATTCATTATTAATAATCTTGCTACTACAAAAAAAGAAAACATTAAAAGTACATTGCTTTTTTTAACGTTTAAAATTATTGTTTACATCAAATTGAACCAAGATTTATTTTTCTTATTAATCAAAATATAAAATAATATCTTGAAGAAAATATCCTACCGATAAGATGTCTTTTTATTAGATTGTTTGGTTTAGGTGGTAAATAACGTCGAAAACATATAGCAAAAATGAAAGCCAATAGTTCAGCTAAGAGAAAATTGAATTGATCAATTGGTAAACCAGTGTATTTCGCAGCAAAACTAAATATATGCGAGCCTCTATATGATGAATGACTCGAATTGCCTGCCGGTACATCCATAATACTTGTTTGTTTAATATCTTTTTACTTTGATTTATGAAACAAAATAAAAATTTGTCTAAAAACAAAATTTTTAATAAAATCAATTATTAATAATTTTATTTTTTACCGCAGCAAATTATAAGACATAAAGCTATGCAAGCAAAAATTATCTTTAATATCGAATCGATAATCTCATCTATAGCATTCTATAAAATCAACTGATCAATTACAAAGAAACAAGAGCGGTTAAAATATATTTCAAAAAAAAAAAACAACTATTAATGGGTTTTTTGGGCCATAATAATCGTAGAAGAAAAACAAAGGTCCTCGAGCAGTATACGCAGCAAAATTACGTATTTCTCTTTCAATGCCTCAATAGTAAATTTATTTTTAAAGCATTTCGTCGGAATAGATTTATCGAGCACGACAAAAAGACCAGATGGTATTCGAATTTTACTCGATTACGAAATGTGGTACGAAGTCGAGAATATGGGTTATCGAAAAATCGGTAACTCATTAAAAATGTATATTCGTTTCAACGATTCAACACTAATGAAATAAGCATTCGACAAGTTCTTTCGGATTTATCAAATTATATTTCCTGTTTGTGAATGTTGTCGAGAAAGTGAAGTTTCATCAGAGTGCCGACATAATGAAATTCATCACGGTGAGAACTCTATCAGTATTTATCAACTTGTTTCTATTGAATACTGTCAATTGTTGCTTTAATTATCTGTCTGATTTATTATCTATCATCAGATGTATTCACCGCTGTTATACAGAAAGAATGACACCTAACTTTTTATTTTAATTATCCCAAACACTGAAAAACATAAAATTCACGTTAAAACTCGCCTTTTTGTGACACCTTCTGTAGCCGGACGAGACCTCTTATTGACGATTAAGGAAGAAATGGTATGAATTCGATCGCGAAATTCTATCCTCACGTTGAAACGAAGATTTACTGTTTATTCGTTCTCGAGATTATGGTAATACAAAATACAGACTTTTTGATGTAAACGCTGAGCGATGAAAGAAAAGGAAAAAAAACTTGCGCAGGTCTCCATCAATGCTATGCTGCACACCGCATCAAAAAAACCTCTTCATTGATGATGTCATAGAAAAAGAAAAACAAATGTTCGTCATATCGTCCTGCACAATTTTTCAAACTTATTTTTGTAATTACGTATCATCAAACACCGTTTTTTTTTCCTCACATATTTCTAACGCAACACTTGATGTATCTTACTAATTATAGTAAAAAAAATAAATAAAACAAAAATAATTTAATAACAACAATGATACGCACGTTTATTCTCCTTGTTTAAATACAATGAAAACAAAAAGAAAAATTTGAGAGAATATATAAAAGAAGCAACCTATACACACTCACAAATAAACTTTCTTTTTTTCTTTTTCTTTTTTTTTTATGGTTTTTTCATTTATTTAATCTAACTTTTTTTTTAAACATGTGTTCCAGTTGGTTGTATTTGTTGAATTAGACTAATATTATCACCTTTAAGTAAAATTCTTCCAATTTTTTTTCGTATATTTTTTTTTAATAAAATTTCTTCAGCATCATCCAAAACAAGATTCATATATTCATCAAAACCAATAATATAACCTTCAATACGTGTTGCTGTTTGTTCATATAACCATACTTGTATACGTGATCGATTTTGTAAATATCGAAAGATTAAATTAATTGGTTGAACCATAACTTTTTGAACTTTTGTTTGTGGAGCTCGAGTTGCCATGATGATTTAATAAAAAAATCTGAAAAGACAAATGCTTAATTGAATTAATCCACATATATATATATATATACATTTCTCAATGTTTTTCCTGATAAGCTAAAAAGGAAAAAGTTAAGGCACAATGAAATGCGAGATTAATTTGACTAAGAAATGAGAAATGACAACAAAATGAAATTACAAGAAAACAATGACTGTCAAAAACATAAATAATGAAATATATATATCTATTTTAATTTTATGATATTAAATATTAACTAGCAACAGCAGATGAATTTTGATGACGATTTAAATGGTATGGTTTAAGAAGATGAAGTATTGAATTGAGCAATTGAATTATAAATGCATCCGAATGATCCGATGATATTTGATCATTATATAATTTTTGCATTAAATCATATAAATTTTCTTCATGAATTATTCGACTATATCGTGCTCCTTTAATAAAAGTAAATAAATAAAAACTTATGTTTATTTTTTTTCAATCGATTTTATATGCTTACGATCTGTACTACAAACATGATGAATAGCCCAAATAGCCCATAATTGTATAACTGGAATTTGAGTACAGTTTAATAATGGAATAAATGGTTTGAATGATCTAAAGAAAAATATTTTCATAATTTTAAAGACTCTATTAAATATAATATTGATAGTCAAATAGTAGAAATGGTTAGAATAGAATTTTACTAAAACAAAGTGAAATAGATCAAAATTATTTCAATAATTAATAATTTAAAATCAAAATAATACATATCGTATAAAACAAGGCAAAAGTGTAAAGTAAAAGCATTCAGAAAAAAAACGTTGTGAAATTATATTTGATGATGAAATATATATGATTCATAGATAATTTGATTAGAGTACGTATACATATAATTGCTTTTTAAGGAGACTAATAGTTTCATTTTCTATTTCCTATGAATTACATCATGAAGAAGAAAATTATTGCTAAAACTAATTTGTTATTACATAAAGAAGTAGATAAAGTCTCATAATAGAAATATGTTTACGTCTATAAGTATAGCAAAGACAGATGTTTAGTATTAAAGATGCTATTTTAAAAAATGAAGATTGACTTATTTCTTTCAAGAGCAGATGGATTGATTTTTAAAGTATTCTATATGTCTGATACAATTCAATGCATTCAGATTATATAGTAGTTTCGATTATCTATTAAAAAACTGATTCGAATTAGTCAAATATGATTATTAAGAAAGAAGAAATATTAAAATGAATCAGTTTTATAATTGATATGAAAAATGATTATTTTTCAAGATAAAAGTGAGATTAATAACTATTAAATTCAGGAGTATTCACAGCAATTTTTTGTCATGCAAAGTTGTAATTTACTCAAAAAAGATATTACATTTCATATAATTCAAATTTATCTGATTTATTTCTTCAATTTGCTGATATTTTTCTCCTTTAAAGAAAAAAAAATCAAACTTGATAAAATTTTATTTTATTTTATTTGTCATACCTATATGTTACCATATTTCTATCAGGATTTTGCCATTTTAAAATAGCATTTCTTATATGTTGACATAATTCTATATCAATTTCATCATTTCTTTGTTCATAAAGAAGATGTGCAAGAATACCAGCAGCAGAAAAAGCTATATCAATAATACCATCAGTTAAAAATTTTTGCATTAATGGAATAATATTATTTGAATAAAGATGAACTCTTAAATGAGATACTTCTGATATATTACTTAATAATCCAACAATTTTTGTTAATACAATTGTATCTGATGAAAATAAATGTATAAGATGTTGAAATAATTGTAAACCCATTGAATGTATAAAACGTTCACATACAATTGGATTTTCATCAGTTAAATTCCATAAAAGACTTAAACAAAAAAGTAATGTATCATCACCTACTAATTGTTGATTATGATTTAAAATAATATTAATATTATTTAATTCTTGTTCAGATTGATCATTTAATTGTTGATTTTGACTTATTTGAATTATTTGTAAACGATCTATTTGTTGTTCAATTAATTGAAGAAGACGTTGTAAATTTATTACAGAACCCAATTGTGTACATTCATCAATAGTTAACTTAAAAGAAACAAAAACATCTGTGAGATTGATATATGAACGAATCTTGTCAATGAAAATGTCACAGTATATTAACGAGGAAATTTCTTCAACTACCAAATCGTTTTCCAGTCGAAAGTATGTATA
The DNA here is from genome assembly GCA_022393335.1 of Macrotrachela quadricornifera. Classification (NCBI taxonomy): domain Eukaryota; kingdom Metazoa; phylum Rotifera; class Eurotatoria; order Philodinida; family Philodinidae; genus Macrotrachela; species Macrotrachela quadricornifera. The sequence goes on along the minus strand of JAJEKB010025343.1, from coordinate 7,339 downwards.
TAATATAGCTCATAATGAGTCACGAATACTCTGAAAAGGGTTCATATCACTAGCTTATTTATAGTAATTTTTTAATAGATATCCATGATATTTCTCAGAAACATCAGGGCAATTGGTTTTTTAATTTGGACTTTGAACATTGCACAGAGTCAAGTCCCAATGAGAATAGTTCGCTGTCAACATTTCGGATCTTTGATCGTTCCTATCCTACGACACAAGTATGGCACAATCGTGCTTTTGCATCGCTTATACCCACCAGTAAATTCTGATATTCTTATTTTAGACTAGGAGAAATCAAGAGACCTGAACTTTTCCCAATAAACTATTCTTACATGTCGAAATTTGAAAATCAATTTTCCTCGTGGTTCCGAGTGAGACTGTGACTTGCTGTTAAAACGTATCGTAAAAATGCAATATCTCTACAGCAATAACCTAGCGGCACGAACCTCTTCGAGAGTATTCATAGCTCATTAGGATTTATACTGTCTCCATACTTCTGACTCGAAAGCAATTTGACAATTGAAGTGGTTCTCTCATAAGCAATACTTCATTGTGTAGATATATAGTTTAATCAAGTAATAATTGTAAACCTTAATGATACATGAATGTATTCCAATTGATGAATTTATTATAATGATACTATAATAATGATCGATACTACCATATGTATATACTTTATGCTAATTTCTGCTTTTAAGATAAATATAAAATGGGTATTTGTTCATCTTTACTAATAGACATTATCGAAAATTAGGTTTAATTTAATATTGTAGAAGCTAAAAATATGTTATGAATATATGTGACATAGATTCTATATTAAAGGTGCGAAACTTATATAAAGTCTGACAATACCTTAAATAGAAAAGATTCTCTGTAAGTACAAAAGTTAGAATAGTGAAAATAGAATTTCTGTCTTTCTATAAATTAAATTCCTCTTATTTAGCACTTTTACTTTTATAAACTATCCGATTCTTTTGTAATTTCTATCTATATTTCATTATCGACTACTTTAACTGAATATTTAAATTCATGTCGCTATCATACATCATTTAAAATATAATCATAAACGTCGATTAAACAAAGAACTATTATCTTTGATTCATTCTCTGTTAATTTTCATTTTTAGGAATGTTTTTATCGTACCGATTATAGTACTCGTCATCGTAGATATAACTATGTTAGCATTAAATAATTAAAAGAATTTCTTTTTAAGTTTTTCTTTCTTTATTAAGAGAACGTTTTATCCAATATTTTCCATTCACAACATCAACTTACTCTAGTTGTCAATAAAGCTAAAACAGCAACACCTGGTTGTATAATTGCTAAATCTGTATAATTTTGTAAATTATTCATAACTAATGATGCTAATAAATAAAAATTAAAATTTGGTTCATGTAAAATTCGATCACTACATAAAGTTAATAGACAATTTTTTTGTAACTAAAACAATAAATTTATTTTTGAAAAAAAAAAAACTAATTTTTATTTTAAATACTTGTTGTTGATTAGGAAATGTTTCCATAACATTAATTATTGCTTGAACAATTTTTGCTAAACATTTTATATTAATTTGTTCATTTAATGGTATACGTGTTAAATTATATATACATGCTGTTGATGCCATTTGAACAGATGGTAAATTTTTATGTATTGACATTGTATGAAGTATAAGTTCAATAAGAAGAATTTGATTTTTTGATTGATAGGAATGTGTAAGAAAAAAAATATAATAAAGAATTTTTTGTACAAAATTTGCACGTTCATTATAACGTTTTAATGATTCAATAATATATGGTTCATATAAATGAAAATCATTTTCTGTTATTGTTAAAGAATTAATATCATGTAAATCATATGTATAATAACGAAATTTTGAATAACATAAATCATTTTTATCAAATAGACAATTAGAATATTTTTCATTAGTTAAAAATAAACCAAGAAATTGAAGACTTGAATGAGAAAGTAAAAAATTATATAAAAATGTTGATAAGATATTTTTTTGTCCACTTAAATCTAAATGTTTAAGATTTGGTAAACAATTTTCTTCAGATAAAAATTTATTTATATCATATTCATTATCAGCTTGTGAATTATTGATATCATTATTATTATTATTATTATTATTGTTATCAGTACTAATATCTAAATATTCAAGATTTTTTAGTTGATATAAAATTTGATAAATAGTTGGATTTTGTTGCATATACAATAAACAATTATATAAATTTAACCATTTTAATTTTGTTGATAATTTTAATAGAGAATTAAAAGATGTTAATGAACGACATAGAGATAAATCAAGTGTATCTAATTTTTCTAATGAATCGATGATAAAATCAAGACAATGATTTTTAATATCAGTATTACTTATATTTAATGAAGTTAAATTTATAAATTTAAGTATAAGACGAAGATTTGTTGGAATTGTATTCACAGATGATGTCATTATTGGTGAAGAATTAGTAGAACTTAAAATATAAAATAAAAAAACATTCAAATTTTAGATAATATTCTTTTTAAAACTGACAATGTACTAGTTCTATAAAAGTTATTATTCTTATTTTATTTCTCATATATAATTCAAAAATTTGAACAGACTTTAAAATATCTATTAATTTAAATTATTGTATAAAAATTTAGAATGTATAACTTACCATTTAGTTAAAGGTGACATGTCGACAAGTGTATGCTTTCGTGTAGCAGTTGAATGATAAGCAGCAAAAAATTTATAATGAGCAATATTAAGGATTTTTAATCGTTCAAATGTTAATGGATGTAAATTATTTAAAATTGTATTGAATAATTTTTGATGTGAAAAACCTTCTGATAATGTCGGTGAACGTTGAAATAAATATCGATTTGATGAAGATATTCTTGTTAAATCTGTTTGTGATTGACAATTTAAATGATGTAAAATAAATGGACCATAAATTGTATAAATATCATCAAATTTGGAATTTATTGATGGACATATATGTTCATAAAATAATTCATTTGTTGTATTATTTGATCGATGAGAATTTGAATCTTTAAAAATAATTTTAAGTTCAATTAAATATGGATGTTGATTAAGTATATGACATTGTAATCGACTTAAATATTTAATATTAAGTATAATTCGTTTTAAACATGTTACATTCGATGAGAAAAGTGTTAGAGTAAAATCATTTAATTGATCATATCTTACTAAATAATTAGCAAGACGTTCAGATAATATGGAATTAAGTGGACATATTCCATGAAGAAATTGTCCAAGAAAAGAAGATCGATTTTTGGAATTAAATTGTGTCTAAATATGAAATAATCATTTCTTAATGCATTTAGTATTATAGGTTGATTAGAAAAAAAAAGTAAAAAGACTAACTCTGATCTATATTGAGTATCAAAAGCTACGATCATACTTATCAGATTTACAGAACAATAAGTATGGTAGAGCCATATCTGCATTTAATAGAAATTTTCGGTAAAAAATTCTACTCAAACTAATCGAGCCAATTCTACGATCTTGTATCTGATTTGAATAAAATAAATGCATAACAGAGATCTCAAGGAGCTAGAATAGATTAGTTCAATTTTGCAACAAACTCTGGCTCATGAATCCTTGGCACACGTATTACACTTTCATCAACTCATATATTTCGATAATGAAGACAATATTACTGAAACAAAATTTGACAATCTATGAGGTAACTAGTAGTAGTTCATATACAAAACTGTGCGCGAAGTATTTGTTTCTAAACTCTTAAATATGGGTTAAGGAATGTGTTCAAAACACTTTCATCATATAAGAGCGTTACATTTTGAATTTTAGTATTAGTAAAAGTGCACATATTAAAACATCCAGCGTATGATTTCTGTCTCTAGTATTCATCAACGACTTCGAAGAGTTCATGATATTAGACGTTAAAAAGTAATGTTTTTAAACAATATAAGAAACAACAAGAATTAATTTCCATTTTTGTTAAATTTTACCTCGTAGACACTATGATCTGTTAATTGAACGATAGTATCTTCATCTGTTCGATGATATTTTCGTTTCCGTTGATCAATCACTGATAATTGATTTTTTTCTTCACGATATATTTGACTGATACATTCTTCAATTTGTCTTTTCCATATTAATTCATCATATTTTAATAAAGAAACAAATTTACGTAAACATATTGTACATAATTTATCAGGATTGTCCACCATAGACATGTTTTTAATTAATTATTAACATTCTTATTCTTAATCTATCTTCTAAAATCTTTCATTAGAATTTATATCTTAAATAAAAACAAAGAAAATAATTTACGATGTTGAGTTTTTTTTAAACTTAATAACGATTAATAGTATAACAATAAAAACAAATAAATATAATCGCAGAGAAAACAAAAAGAAAAAAGATAGAATTTTGTTTCTGAAGATGCACAAATCTAGCTCAAGAGAAATAAAAAGCAAGAGTTAATAATAATTTTTTTTAAATGAAAAAAGAAAAGTAAGCATATTAAAGCGTACTGAACCTATATGAGAAGTAAGAAGACAACCAGAATTTTTTTAGAAAATGAGAATAGAATTATTAATGGTCATGACTATGACCATGACTACCACTGTGATCATGACTATGTCCATGTCCACCGCTATTATAATCATGCGAATGACCATGATGATCACTAGCAAATGGTGATGCACGCGATGCTTGTTGAACTGATGATGGTGGTGGAGCTGAGAAAGCATTTACTGCATTTGGATATGGATTAAAGGCAGGATTGAATTGAAAAGGAGGTTGTTGCTGTTGTTGTTGTCGAGAATCAGTAAATAATGTTGAAGGAACAGGTTGAAAATATTGTTGTTGTTGTGGTGGTTGTTGTTGTTGTTGAGAATCAGTAAATAATGATGGAGGAACAGGTTGAAAATATTGTTGTTGTTGTTGAGGATTTGGCATTCCAAAATTGAATGGAGGTATTGTTGGAGGAGGAATTGAAGATGGTAATTGATCAGTTGGGCCTGGATGTGTTAATTGTTGTTGTTGTTGAGCAGAGGGTGGAGGTGGAGAAGGGGTAGAATGTAAATTTCCAGTAAATGTGGGTACAAATGTCGAAGAATTTGAAGGAGTAGGCGATGGTGCATTGTTTGATGAAGCAGTTGGTGATGAATTAATGGTCATGTCACCAAAATATCTAAATAAAAAAACATGCTAATTAAAAATAATCTTTTTTTTTTTCAATATACTTAGCAAATTGGCTAGAATCATTTGTTGACGATCCCGCTGGTTGTGTTAAAACATTCGTTGTTGATGTCATTTCATTTGTTGCCATTGTATTTGTATTAACCGGTGGTGGAACAAATAAACTTGGTGTTGTTACTGTTATTGGTGGCATATTAACAGGTTGAAGTGTAAAATTCATATTTGTGCCTCCATTAACATTTGATGGTGGTATCGCCGAAAGTAATGGAGATTTATCACCAGTATTACCTCCACTAACTGCTTGTGAATTTGCTGGTGGATGAGCTTTAGTGACTGGAGGTGCACTAGCTGTTCGAATTGGTATTCGATGAAGATAACCATAACCTATACCACAACCTAAACTACCCTCACCACCCCATCCAACATTTGGTGTTAGTGTTATTTCACGTGTCATATCACTATCACTATTATAAACATAAAGTTTAAGTGGTTTTCCTTCATTACTTTCAATTAATGTAAATAAATCTTCTGCATCATTCAATAAAGTGTCAGCTCCAATAATATAATCCGTATTCGAACGTAAGCCAGCTAATGCTGCTGGTGAATGTTGTTGAACTTCAAGAACATGCCAAACATTTTCATTCGCTTTATCAAATGTGCAAAATCGAATACTTAAGCCTAATAAACCCTATTAAAAAGAAGTAAAACTATTTGAAATAAAATAGAATTTTCATATTCATACTTGACCACCCCAATTTTCATGTGGAATTAATGTTAATTGTCTCACTGTTTGTGTTTTACTACTATAAACAAGTAATTCAACTGGTTTACTAACATGTTCTTTTAATACTTCTTTAAATCGATCATTATCTGTATCGAGTCGAGTACCATTAATGCTAACAATGAAATCAAAATAAGCTTCTAAACCCGCTTTATGTCCCGGTGAACCTTCTTGTACACGAAGAACATGATAACCTTCAGAGCCGCCACCTGGTATTTTTAAATTACTACCACCAAGACCCATGGTAATAGAAGAGACACTAAATTTGAAATTTCTTTTTTTTTATTAAAGAAAGAAATTTCTTATGAATACGATGGTGATTGTTGGCCGAGAATGACACAATACTTTATTCAACCAATTAAATTTTCTATAAGGACTCTTTGTTTTTTTGTTGATTAATATTTTAAATCAAATTTTAAATGAAAAAGATAAAGAAAAAAGATCGATTATTTTGTATTTTATAGATTATATAAAAATAATTTAAAATGCTTCTTGTCACATAGCGACATCTGTCAACGAATATTATAGCAAGCGATAATATCTCAAAGATTTATAAATCAATATAAATAAAACAAAAAGATGTATTTCTACTTATATGAATACCAACATATATCATTTAACAATTCATTTAGAATTAACTAGAAAGAGAAAAACAGTTATAATTATCTAATATCATAAAAAAAAAACGTTCTATTTCTTCTACTTTGTTTTCAAGAGCTATTTAATATTAACGTTTTTTATAAAAAGATATTTTAAAAAACGTCATAGAAGTGCTTTAAAACTAAAAGCTAATTGAAATATAAGAGCATTTATTTATGATTGAAATTTATAATATTTCGCATTTTTTTAATATTATTTTCATCTGTTAAATACCAACCACATAAAAACTTCTCGATTAAAACTCTATGAAAAAAAAACCACAGATGATATATTCTTTAATCAACCACAACAACTAGACAGTAAAGAAAAATGAAATGATGACTAGTATAAATACCACTCTCAATGGTCACTGTCGAAAAACAAACAAACAAACAAACAATATCATTTATACACATCCAAACAATAATAAACGGCGAGCTTTAATTAAACAATTATTAATTATATATGTTTTCTGATGATGTTGTTTTTGTTCAAATTTGACTACAGCAAAATGACTTTGTTGCATTGTTTCTTTTGTATCACCGAGTTCAAGATCTCCTGATAATATATAACCATCAGTTACATCATCATCAGTTACTTGTGACGATAGAACAAGACGAAAAAAAGCATCTGTATGACGTTGAAATTGTCCTGTTATTTCTAAACGACCATTACCCAAACATTTCATGTGACCTCTAGAAAAATAAATAGATTTTTATGTAACATCTAGATAATAAATATTCATA
>JAJEKB010025342.1:0-23209 GCA_022393335.1 Macrotrachela quadricornifera | reverse complement strand
AGGGCAGGAAAAAATGGCTGGCTGGTAGGTTGCTGCTGCTGCTATTTTTTGTTGAGTTTTTTTTCTATTCATTTTTTTTAACTAGCTGCTTCAGCGTGCAGATGGAGCAATTATATATACATAAATATATATATATATATATATATATATGGGTTTGGCGCATCTGGCTGCTAGATAGACATTTATATATGTCACTTACCGGAAACTCTCTCAAAACTGTATAAATAGGAGGACATAAAAGAAATAATGGGCGTGAAGTAAAAAATAAAGAATAAATTATTAGTAAAAAAAAAACATACTTCAAGACGATCAGTACGCGGTGGTTTTTGTCCCGTTGTTTGTGCGGTTATTTGTGTCACCGGTTGAAAATATTGCGTACCATCTGAACTATACATAGTAGCAGTAGTTGTAGCTTGTGGTAACTGTTGTAAATGAGCTGCATGTAAAGGAATGCTAAAAGCTTGACCATTTTGATTGAATAATAATGTTGATTGGGTAGGACCAGTTGGTCCCATATGAGGATAGGTTGCCTAATAAAAAAAAATAATAAAACATACTATTTATGTGAAAAATAAAGAAAGATTGTCTTACAAGTGAAGCAGTTTGTTGTATAGGACTTTGAATAATAGCACCGTTATGATATGGCAAATGACCTGCCGTTTGTGGATAAATAGCTTGGTTAGCAGCGATATTCATAGCTGAAATAAAATAATATATTACTTGATGGGAATATAAAAGAAAATTAAGTTTTTTTATACCAATACTACGAAGAATAAGATTGTTACGTCCGTTTTGAAGTAAAATATCGCGTAAATGTTGAGGCGGATGAAGATATTTACACGGTGGATTAGTACGATTGCATTTGCCCTAGATTGATATAAAAGAAATTAATTGAATTTATTATTTAATAATCTATAGGAAACAAAGATAAAAAAAAGGAAACATACACTAATCTTTCTCATTTGTTGATTATTGCTACTCAGAGTCAATACACTCACACGATAAAATAAAAATTATAGTTTATATGTGTGCGTAAGATAAAAAAAAATTCATTTTTTGTTTTATAATAAAATATACGACAGATCTTTTTTATTGTCTAACTTACTTGCTCAGGATGCATCTAAAATCTTGTACTTTTCTTTTTCTTAATTTTGAATCATCATATATCAATAATGATGATAATATACACAAGTAGAAGATAACCGGTCAAGTATAGACACAACACATATGAATTGTAAGGTACACTTCATATATCTTTTCGTTTTTTTTTCTTTCTCTATGGCTGATATGAGGCCTCCGCTTTGTCACTCGTCTTTTTCTCTTATTCTCTATCTTCATTGCTCGTTTAAATATATGGGTATGCAATATAGTAAAATGCAACGTGAAACGAATAAACGTTGATTTAAAAAAAAAATAAAGAATGAAATCATCTTTTCGTTCTGTCTATACGATATATCCTACCCGTGTTAAAGGTCGTGTTCGATGCTATATATATACTCAACGAATGTTCAGACAGAATAGCTCTCGTGAGATAAACAAAATAAACAAGAAAATGGTCGGCCTCTGTCTTTATGATTTTAATCAATTTGACAAGTAGTGTGTAACTTGATAGATGTCATTAGTAAAGATATAAAGATTTTTAAATAACTATTGGCTCAATTTGTTCGATAATTATATATATAATTTTTTTTTCTTCTATATCTAAATATAGAATACATTTTAAATTTTCATCATAAAAATAATTTCGCATCATAGAACAAATTAAAAACAGAAATACATTTATCTTAATGAGTTTTTTTTCACTCTATAGTCAAATATTTTAAAGTGTTCTCAACTAAATAAAAACTAATCATATATCTTTTCTTATAAATGTAGACTACCTATTCACATATAAAAATTTTTCTCAAATAACATCTAGATGATTTAAATAAAAATTACAAATTGCACAATAAAATTTTTTTTTGTAACGTTTGTTATATATTTTATGTATAGTATTTTTAATTAATTCTATTCTCTAAAGATAGATAATAAAGAATTCACGAAAGTCATTAATGATAATCATAAGTACTGTTATGAAATAAAACTTTTTTTTAAACATTTATATATCTTCTAAGTATTATTTTGAGGGAAGCTAAAAAAAGAATTATATATTATGATATGCAAAGTACGAACCTTCAGTGAATCAAAGCAAGCAATCACTTTGCCACTATTAACTTCAACATGTGTCGGTGGATGGGCAAATTTACATTCTTGTTCGGACCGGGTACACTTTCCACGTTGATATTCACGGCATACTTCAAGTGTAAGCCAACGTGAATCTTTTACATTGGCTATTGATGCTATTAATGGCATATTAGCTGCTGCTTGAGCTGCTGCAGCAGCAGCTGCAGCCGCTTGAACCTGTACAGCTGCTGTTGGAGATCCTCCAGTTGATGATGATGAAGAACCTGCTAATGGTGTTACATACTGTTGAGGATGCATACTGTTCGGTGATGAATGATGAGGGCCGTGTGGATCAGCACCCGTTGCAGTAAAACTGAAAGACATTTACAAGGCTCACTGTTTGTCGAATGTATGGCACTGTTTTGTATATATATTTATGTATGTGCGTGTGTAGATACGATCTATCGTCAAGACTTCATTGTATATAAACGAACATATTAAGAAAATAGTTTGATCTAATGTGGTATAACATCTAAAATATATTTGTACATATATAAATACTATTAAAGAAATAAAAAAAAGAAAAAAAAATTGCCAAATCAACCAATACCACCTTGATATACTCTATTAGCAATTCACTGTCATGCACGTATATATATATATATAGTGAAACAGCGAAGCAAAGAAGGATGTCGAAAATAATTGACATTTTATAGTCTATTAAGCGTTAGAAGAACAAAAACAAAGGCAAGGAGGCAATTCTAGAATAATAGTGTAATTTGATCAATATCGATGCTGGTCGACATCGCGAATCCGATGATGATGGTGCTTATAGAAATATTATTGTTGTTGCTATGTTGTTGTTAGTATTAGGAGATAGAAAAGAAAATCGCGCGTCGCATAATGAATAATTGTCAGAAAAATACGATTCTTAACACAACAACAACATCAACAGCAATAAGAAAAACTACAGTTCTTGATTTTCTTTACAGTATACTATTTACTTTTTTTTCTTTTTTTTTCTCTTATTGCTTCTCGTCTTCTTTTTTCTTTTCACTTGACATGCCATTCATTCGTCTTTTTTAAAGCTCTGTTACCTACCATCCGTTTTATTCACGCATTGCGCACCATAAATCATGCATTTATGGTGTGTCTTTCAACGCATGCATACATCACATTTTTCTTTAGATATCAAAATATACTAGTTTTTCTACTATAGTAATCTAATAGATAGATATTATACGATTAGTAATTGTTCTGATATAAATATATGACTTACCTTTGTTTTTATATAATAAAAAGAACTCATACTATCACAAATACAAGGTCAATATCTATTGCCATTGTTATTTTAGTTTTCTATTAGTATGTAAACGCGTCTACTGCTGGAGGCGGACAAAGAGATATACAGATAGGGATGTTGATGAAGGTTTTTTTTTCATTGCATTGGCAGCAACAGAAGTAAAAAGAAATCATGTGAGGGCATGTATGCAGGCAGTAATCGGATCCGATTGTAATAGAAGTACTCCAATGACGACTTTTACTTGTCATACAAACGAAAAGAGAGAAACAGCAGGGGGTAACTCAAGCAAATATATCGAAGTAGTGATGATGCACAAATATAATGCAACAAAATACGAAAAGCGGCTAAGATTGATCAGCAATCATTGGCACGCAAACCGCTCAACGTAACAAGGACTCATTTGCTTCTTCTTATTCTCTTTTTTCTTCTTTATTTTATTTCATCGGCACGAGATGAAGAGAAAAAGGGAAGAGCACAACTACTCATGCTCATGTGTCAAATACACCAATGCTCCAACGACAGTAGAAAGAAAGAAGAAAAAAAAAAAAGAACAGCGTCGTCGACGCCCCAAGTTCCTCCATATCGACGTAATACCATTGCATCGTATATATATATATATGTAAGAGAACTGCCATCATTTTTTTTTCAGTTTTCTTCGCAATTAATATTTGCGCGTGTACTTTTCTTTTTCTCTTGTTTTTTTCTTTCTCATCGGTAAAATAATGTCAAAATGTTAAAATTATTCCATGTTTGATCATCGCAAACATTTATATATAGACAAGTAGACAGACAAATGGAAAATAAAAATATAAAAAGAAAAAACATAAGAAATGTACTATTTCTAATAGAATCTATATGCATGCTCGATATTCAATATATCAGTTCATTGAACAATCTTTATATAAGATTGTTTTTTTTTTCATTTAACTCTGTTTATACAACTATCATTATTCTCTTATATCATTGCCTAGAAATTGATGGATGGAATATATATAAAAAGACAGATAACTAATGAACAAAGACATGCGCAGAAACATAAACGATGACAATATATAAGCGCAAGGTTATACGACAACAAAAAAGTATATCATCAATAGAGCTAGATAAATGATATGCTGAATTTCTTCAATTTCTAAGTATACATATAAATATATATGTTTATATATTTGACGTGTATAAATACGATAAGAGAACGCTAATTTTATAAATTCGTTTATGTCAAAAATCTCAACTAGTTCATCCGAAAAGGAAATTTAATTAAATAATAAATAAACATAAATGTATATTATTGGTAATAGAAAAAAAAAAACTCACCTGTAAAACTATAAAAAAAAAAGTTCACATGATTTGAGCAACTGTCAGTAATCGTTATTCCGCATATGTGTGTATGTTTTTTATCTATCGCTTAGTGCTTGCGCGAACAACAAATGCGTGTATGATGTTTTTTTTTTCTTTCCCTTTTCCTTTTTTTTTTTTATACTGTCTAAAAGATGCCCTCACGCACGCTCTTACATACGCATTTTTCTTGATGGTTTTACTCATCGACGACAAAAAACGAATACACACACAAAAAAAAAAGAGAAACGTGCAAAGGTAGTATATATATATATGTATATATATATATATAAGCAGTAGCATCCGAAGGTTTTTTTTTCTCACCTGTCTATATCTGTCTGTCTGTCTGCGTCCTTCTTTTAGAAGACATCAGTAGGCGAATATTCCTTCTTAGTACCAACGTTTGGATTTGTCCTGTCGACTTGTACAAGTCGTAGACCGACGGATGACATGACGGCAACAGTGGCTCGATGCCATTTTTGATGAAATAACTTTTTTTTCTCTCTCTTTCTCTTCTTTTTCTTTTATTACGACCCTATTGCTGCTGCTGACAACAACATATACACATACACGCAGAGACAACAGCAAACGCATAAAAAAATGAGGTTCTCTTTTTTTCTTTTTCTTCTGTTCTATTGCTTTGTGTATGGCGCTGAGTCTGTCGCTGTAAGTTGCTGCTGCAGCTGTTTTTTTTTTTGAGAACGATAGAACGACAAGGAAGAAAAAGAGAAATGAGTTGGTTTCGGCTCTTATGTCTTTGCGAGCAACAATCTATAGATTTGCTATTTATTATCGGCCATTACTCTCTTCTCTTCTCTGTCTATCTCTCTTTCTCTCTTTCTCTCTCTCTGTCTCTTTTTTTTTTGTCAACAGCACGCTTATATATGCACACGCATCCGTGTTCGCTTTATACTTGTCATTGCACCATGTTTCACGAATACAAGTACATATGTACAAATAAAGCGGATGATGACAGTGGAGCCATTTTACTGAAGAGAAAAGTCTTAATACTGCAATGTCATATATTTATAAAGAAATAAAAAAGAAAAGAAAAGAAGTCGTACACGTATCTATAGACCGAAGCAGCCGGATATCGAATTGTGATGAATTTTTATCGAATTGCAGTAACAGATGTATAATAAACGAGTGAAGGTCGTCAAATTATTTGATAATATGAGGGAGAAAAAAAAGATGACGGGGATGATGACGACGAAGCTTTGAAGAAAAACTAATCTCTTGTCAAATATGAACAACGGCAGGTAGGAGAAAAAAAGCCAGAAAACTGACTAGAGTGAAACCTCACATTGATAAAAGGAAGAGAATAACTGAGTCATCCGAAGACATCTACTTGAAGGAATAATCCGTGTGCGCGTGTTATTGACACGATACAGCCGGAGGTTTACTTTATACAGATCCGATTTCTTTGTATCCTATCGTACATGTATTTGTGCGTATATAAGTTGTTCACTCAATTTTACTATTTGAAATCTATGTAATAAAAAAGAAAAATTCAGACCTTGGCAGTCTATTTCCTTGTTGAAGACCATAAAAATAATATAAGATCGATAGTTTCTGTTCGCATCTCTTGATGTATGTGTGAGTGTGTTTATATATGCTCAACTCAACGGCAGATTCTATTTGTTCTCGTAATGAATTCTGCTTTTTATCATGACGATATCCTTCTTCTTGACTAAATTTCTCTCTCTCTCTCTCTTCATCTCATCAGCACTACTGCTAGCATTACTATTGCTACTACTACCACTATAACTAACTACCGTGAGTGAGTATGATTAAAGTGATACTGCTTCTCTCTCTCTCTCTCTCTGATAATGGAAACATATTTGCATAAGAGAGAACGAATGAAGGCGCAAGAAAAATTCTTCTTGCTGACTCGTGAGAATGCACCGGCACAATGGGAAAAAGGAGAGAAAATATAAAAATGCTACGACGAGCTTCGTCGGTCTTTTTGCTTGTCTTTTTTTTTTGAATCTCTCTGGGGATATCAGCAATCAAACATTGCTATACTCTTTTTTTTCTCTTTCTATTTCGTTTTATCGAGAAAGAATGAGCATCGAAGAAAAGAGAAAGAGAGAGAGAGAGAGAGGGAGAAAAATAACACAGTTTTTCAGAAGCAACCACACATACATTTCCTCAAACACAAAAGATGGACGTGTTACTATGTTACTAGAACCCTTGATAATCGAGTAATTTTTATTTCAATATTGAGGTTCATTCGAACATCATTATTACCTGATACAACTACGTTGATCAATGATCCTTGAGTACATATATATATATATATATATATGCATGATGAAATCTTCGCACTTTGTTAACAACGATCGGTGTTATTACGCAAGTTCAATCATCAAAAATGATGAGGTGATAAGAAAAAAAAAGAATTTTTCTTGTTCATCTTTCTCATTCTCACGCTTACTCGAAATGCTGATCTATGTGAACGACCTTCAATGTGAGATGAGAGATATATATAAAGGAAGTAAAACGGACAACCTTTTCGGAGAGCACGTTCGATGTTCTCGCGCACGCATGCGCACATATACAGGATGTACGCTAAAACACTTTCAATACAATACCTGATGAATTTTTGTATGCATTGGTTAACAAATTTTTCTGCTTTTTTTTAAAATTCTATTGGAATATATAATACCAAGAAGAAAAAAGGTATCAAAGAATACAATAGTAATATGAAGTAGGAACAAGAATATTAGGAAAGTTTGTAAAAAACAACAGACACATTAGTGTGGGAAAAAATTCTTTTTTTTTTCAATGTTCAGTTTGATTTTTTTATTTCTTTTTCTTCAGATGGTGCTTGTTTTTTCGTCGGTTTTGTACTTGCACCTTGTAATGTTAACGCAAGAATAACTGATACAATCGGTACAATAAAATACCATGTTTTATAAAAGTACCAAACTTTTCGAACTTCCATTAGAACAAATGGTATGACAGCGAAAGTTAGTCCTATTTGTGTACCAAACCATGTAATACATGCATAGACAGCTTTTGTTATTTCATTCTTTTGGAAGTATGGACGTATTTGACGTCGAATACCACGACCAGCATATGTTTCAAAAGCTGCTAAGATAAAGCATACATAGTAACCAGGATAGAAACCATGCTAGAAAAAAAAATAATAATAAAGACTTCAAGCTTATAAACTGTCAAATCCGATTATATTGCTTTTATTAATAGTATCGAATGAAAAGATATTGCTCTGCGTATACAAGGATTAGGCATTTTTTTTATAAATGAATAAATAATTCTGTTTGAATAAAAAATCCCAATGGAAAAAATCGATCTAATTAGAAATATGAAAAGAAACTCAAAATCTAATTGGATAATTGTTTGTATAGACATAATGCATTCGTGGTTTTTTCTTTGCTTATATATATATTAGACTAGCTTTAATCCACATGGAATTGCCTTTCGAATATTGATATTTGTTTTTTTTCTCTCGCATACCATATTATAAGTTGTATCGCGGAAATAAAACAGAAAAAAATATATTACTAATCAATAAATTTCTAATTTAATTTGGATATTACAAAGAAATACGATAGCAGAAATGTGGAATCTATCGTTGAGAAAATTCTTCAAATAATGAAGGTCTTTGAAGAAATTTTCTTGAGCAGAAAAAATAAAAGAAAAACTTCTTTATATAGAATGTATCTTTGATAAGAACAGCATCAAAATTAAGCTATCTAAAAGAGATAGTGTAATGTAAAAATACTCTATTCTATTAATCATAGATTAATTCTGGCAGTCTCTGTACTTATTTGTTTTTCTTAAAAGATTTAGCATAATTGAGACAGATATTACAAGCTTTTATGTTTAATAATATGCATCTTTTTTTCCCACTAAAGCAATCATCTATTCTATTTCTTGAGATTTCTTTTAAAAAAATTGTTTCATATTAGTTTGCACAAACCATATTATAGTAATTTTATCACAGTTCTGCCTCATACAATGGTCTTTTGCTCTGTCTTTACGACCATTCGATTTAAATTACAAACACGTTATTTAGTATTTATGTAGAAACATTTCTACTACTCAAATCGAAAACATCTAGTAATTCAAACATCAAGGAATACACACGAAAGGTGGTAGACTAGTGATAGGATAAGGAAGAACGGAATATATTATGATTTACATCTTATCTAAATATAGTTGGATGAGTTGATCTACTTATTTCTATAAGTGTACATGTTTTTTTACCTTGTTCTCTTTTAGTACTTTCCTTTTCTATGTGTCGTGTCCATTGACACTTTTCTATTTTATTCTATACGATATAATTTTCTTTTCAACTAGTGGCATTACACAAGTGTTGTCTAGTTGTTGTTTATCATGATTATCTATGTAATTTTCTACCTATGGATTTTCTCCAGATATCTGCCATGCCATATATAGACGTTCACCTGCTATAAATCAGCATGATAATGGAAATTGGATTTCGCATAAGATCATAAAGAAACAGCAGGATCATTATGAATAAATATACAGAAAAATAGCAAGCAAATTAGAGAAAGTTTTTGTAATCATGTAGTTTTTCATTATAGAAGAAAAAATTATCTTTGAAAATATTTTTAAGATTGAAAAACTTCTTCAAATATATGTACTCGCATACAGATAGAGCATGCATGTCAGTACAATACTTAATATATATATAGGACACAATAGGTATGTATAAGATACAGGAAGAAAATTGTGAAAGATATGCCGATCAACATTCTTGATCATAATTAAATAATTTCATTATGTTTTACATTTGAATTTGAAAGCTATTTTATAACTACAATCCTCATAGTATTCCTTCTGTAACTATAAAAAATATCTAATATTTATTTATAACGATTTTTAATATTTCTTGTATGTAAAATTTTCAATTCTGAGATATTTTTCTTTTCATAGTCAAAAATAGAAATTTCATACTTATATTTACTATTTGACACATGAGAGTAATAAAATAAATACTTTGAAAAATTATCATCTAAACATTTCCCTTTTGTGATATATAGAGTTCTCATGAGATAGATGTTTTTTTTTTGCTCCAAATTATTTCTAATCTTTTGAGATTAAAATAAAAACTAATCTTATACCCATTCCTCATGAGATAATGTACAGCATTGACTTAAACATATAGATAGGACGTTGAATATTCACATTATGCAAAAATAATTTTTCTTACCCAAAGTGCAGAAAGTACAAAAACACCTAATGTTCGACCTTTCCTCAATCGATCATAACAAATACGACGAAGCCATAGAGCCGTTTCTATGTATATATATAGTGTCATAAAAAACAAAAGAAATGTCTATTTATATATTCTTACGCATATTCCACATATCTAATACAACTTTTAAACTTGTAGCTGTTTCTAATTTGAATGGGTTAATATTTGTTAAAAGATTCCATTTTGGTCGTCCTTTTTCATCAACACCATTTAAACCAAGACCACCAGCATTATTAATAGCTTCAGACAAAATAAATGCAAAATAATATCTAAGAAAATCAACAACAAAAACGAAGGAATTTTTTTAAAAATTTGATATATATTTAATTTACTTTGCTCGTTGACAGAATGATGAAAATAACAAATAACGTAGTCGCTTATAAAATGGTGAATTAACCATTGTTTGACTTAAATTATATTCAATTGTATAATAAGGTGTAAAATTCATGAGTATATAACCCCATAAAACACATTGAGCAAGTTTTGTAAATACAGGCCAAAATGTCGATGGTTGAACTGTTTCAGGATGATATTCATCTGATGCTGTTTCTGTATTTTGTGTAGTACTTGTGGGAATAGTAAGTAAATTTCGTCCTTCAATATAATCAAGATAATCTTTATAAAAACATAATGGACCAACACATATTCCATGAAAATAAAAGATATAACTTAAAAATTCAATTGGATGTGGTATATCAACAATTTTTTGTTTTTCTTGATCTTCTGTTAATGCTGCATTTTCTTGATCTTCATCAGGACGACGACGTTTAGCACGTTGTTTAGAACGATGACCATCAAAAAATGAAAATGCAAGTGCTGTCAATTTTTGAGTATTAATCATTAATGGTCCACTAATATCAAGTGTATAATTTCCATAATCATATATTACACGATGAATATGAACTAAAAGAAGAGAATATATAAAATTATTGTATTCAAAAATAATGAATAAATAACTTACTAGCACTCATATAAACCATACAAAAAATAAGTACAACTATATAAGAGTGTTTTGGAGGAATAATACAAAGCATTAAATATGAAATACATGATTGTACAATTAAATGCCAAATTTGTGAACCAAAACAGAATTGACCAAGAGCAATGCCAAGAAGACTTGCTAAAAAATACATAATCACATGATTTTTTCATATGAGAAAAGTACATAGTTCATCTATTAAAAAAGAGAGATTCAATTCATTATGCAATATGTCATTCTGGTTCAAATATTTTCTGCATTTACAGCAGTACTTAGAATTCAGGTCAATATTGCTTCACCATCACCGAGATAATTAGGATAATGTGGTCTTACCTCCGATGAATCTTAAGCGGTTCGCAACAAACACAACTCAATCTTGCATGATCTTAAAGATATTTACTGCCTGTTATGGATCTATTGACCAATACTATCAATCACCGTGGCTCTCAAAAATATAAATCATCAATCCACCTCAAAAACTCCTCTTTAAAAACTTTGATCTTAATTTCAAGTGCCTATAACCAAACCTAATTAAATATTCATTATTAATAATCTTGCTACTACAAAAAAAGAAAACATTAAAAGTACATTGCTTTTTTTAACGTTTAAAATTATTGTTTACATCAAATTGAACCAAGATTTATTTTTCTTATTAATCAAAATATAAAATAATATCTTGAAGAAAATATCCTACCGATAAGATGTCTTTTTATTAGATTGTTTGGTTTAGGTGGTAAATAACGTCGAAAACATATAGCAAAAATGAAAGCCAATAGTTCAGCTAAGAGAAAATTGAATTGATCAATTGGTAAACCAGTGTATTTCGCAGCAAAACTAAATATATGCGAGCCTCTATATGATGAATGACTCGAATTGCCTGCCGGTACATCCATAATACTTGTTTGTTTAATATCTTTTTACTTTGATTTATGAAACAAAATAAAAATTTGTCTAAAAACAAAATTTTTAATAAAATCAATTATTAATAATTTTATTTTTTACCGCAGCAAATTATAAGACATAAAGCTATGCAAGCAAAAATTATCTTTAATATCGAATCGATAATCTCATCTATAGCATTCTATAAAATCAACTGATCAATTACAAAGAAACAAGAGCGGTTAAAATATATTTCAAAAAAAAAAAACAACTATTAATGGGTTTTTTGGGCCATAATAATCGTAGAAGAAAAACAAAGGTCCTCGAGCAGTATACGCAGCAAAATTACGTATTTCTCTTTCAATGCCTCAATAGTAAATTTATTTTTAAAGCATTTCGTCGGAATAGATTTATCGAGCACGACAAAAAGACCAGATGGTATTCGAATTTTACTCGATTACGAAATGTGGTACGAAGTCGAGAATATGGGTTATCGAAAAATCGGTAACTCATTAAAAATGTATATTCGTTTCAACGATTCAACACTAATGAAATAAGCATTCGACAAGTTCTTTCGGATTTATCAAATTATATTTCCTGTTTGTGAATGTTGTCGAGAAAGTGAAGTTTCATCAGAGTGCCGACATAATGAAATTCATCACGGTGAGAACTCTATCAGTATTTATCAACTTGTTTCTATTGAATACTGTCAATTGTTGCTTTAATTATCTGTCTGATTTATTATCTATCATCAGATGTATTCACCGCTGTTATACAGAAAGAATGACACCTAACTTTTTATTTTAATTATCCCAAACACTGAAAAACATAAAATTCACGTTAAAACTCGCCTTTTTGTGACACCTTCTGTAGCCGGACGAGACCTCTTATTGACGATTAAGGAAGAAATGGTATGAATTCGATCGCGAAATTCTATCCTCACGTTGAAACGAAGATTTACTGTTTATTCGTTCTCGAGATTATGGTAATACAAAATACAGACTTTTTGATGTAAACGCTGAGCGATGAAAGAAAAGGAAAAAAAACTTGCGCAGGTCTCCATCAATGCTATGCTGCACACCGCATCAAAAAAACCTCTTCATTGATGATGTCATAGAAAAAGAAAAACAAATGTTCGTCATATCGTCCTGCACAATTTTTCAAACTTATTTTTGTAATTACGTATCATCAAACACCGTTTTTTTTTCCTCACATATTTCTAACGCAACACTTGATGTATCTTACTAATTATAGTAAAAAAAATAAATAAAACAAAAATAATTTAATAACAACAATGATACGCACGTTTATTCTCCTTGTTTAAATACAACGAAAACAAAAAGAAAATTTTGAGAGAATATATAAAAGAAGCAACCTATACACACTCACAAATAAACTTTCTTTTTTTCTTTTTCTTTTTTTTTTATGGTTTTTTCATTTATTTAATCTAACTTTTTTGTTAAACATGTGTTCCAGTTGGTTGTATTTGTTGAATTAAACTAATATTATCGCCTTTAAGTAAAATTCTTCCAATTTTTTTTCGTATATTTTTTTTTAATAAAATTTCTTCAGCATCATCCAAAACAAGATTCATATATTCATCAAAACCAATAATATAACCTTCAATACGTGTTGTTGTTTGTTCATATAACCATACTTGTATACGTGATCGATTTTGTAAATATCGAAAGATTAAATTAATTGGTTGAACCATAACTTTTTGAACTTTTGTTTGTGGAGCTCGAGTTGCCATGATGATTAATAAAAAATCTGAAAAGACAAATGCTTAATAGAATTAATCCACATATATATATATATATATATACATTTCTCAATGTTTTTCCTGATAAGCTAAAAAGGAAAAAGTTAAGGCACAATGAAATGCGAGATTAATTTGACTAAGAAATGAGAAATGACAACAAAATGAAATTACAAGAAAACAATGACTGTCAAAAACATAAATAATGAAATATATATATCTATTTTAATTTTATGATATTAAATATTAACTAGCAACAGCAGATGAATTTTGATGACGATTTAAATGGTATGGTTTAAGAAGATGAAGTATTGAATTGAGCAATTGAATTATAAATGCATCCGAATGATCCGATGATATTTGATCATTATATAATTTTTGCATTAAATCATATAAATTTTCTTCATGAATTATTCGACTATATCGTGCTCCTTTAATAAAAGTAAATAAATAAAAACTTATGTTTATTTTTTTTCAATCGATTTTATATGCTTACGATCTGTACTACAAACATGATGAATAGCCCAAATAGCCCATAATTGTATAACTGGAATTTGAGTACAGTTTAATAATGGAATAAATGGTTTGAATGATCTAAAGAAAAATATTTTCATAATTTTAAAGACTCTATTAAATATAATATTGATAGTCAAATAGTAGAAATGGTTAGAATAGAATTTTACTAAAACAAAGTGAAATAGATCAAAATTATTTCAATAATTAATAATTTAAAATCAAAATAATACATATCGTATAAAACAAGGCAAAAGTGTAAAGTAAAAGCATTCAGAAAAAAAACGTTGTGAAATTATATTTGATGATGAAATATATATGATTCATAGATAATTTGATTAGAGTACGTATACATATAATTGCTTTTTAAGGAGACTAATAGTTTCATTTTCTATTTCCTATGAATTACATCATGAAGAAGAAAATTATTGCTAAAACTAATTTGTTATTACATAAAGAAGTAGATAAAGTCTCATAATAGAAATATGTTTACGTCTATAAGTATAGCAAAGACAGATGTTTAGTATTAAAGATGCTATTTTAAAAAATGAAGATTGACTTATTTCTTTCAAGAGCAGATGGATTGATTTTTAAAGTATTCTATATGTCTGATACAATTCAATGCATTCAGATTATATAGTAGTTTCGATTATCTATTAAAAAACTGATTCGAATTAGTCAAATATGATTATTAAGAAAGAAGAAATATTAAAATGAATCAGTTTTATAATTGATATGAAAAATGATTATTTTTCAAGATAAAAGTGAGATTAATAACTATTAAATTCAGGAGTATTCACAGCAATTTTTTGTCATGCAAAGTTGTAATTTACTCAAAAAAGATATTACATTTCATATAATTCAAATTTATCTGATTTATTTCTTCAATTTGCTGATATTTTTCTCCTTTAAAGAAAAAAAAATCAAACTTGATAAAATTTTATTTTATTTTATTTGTCATACCTATATGTTACCATATTTCTATCAGGATTTTGCCATTTTAAAATAGCATTTCTTATATGTTGACATAATTCTATATCAATTTCATCATTTCTTTGTTCATAAAGAAGATGTGCAAGAATACCAGCAGCAGAAAAAGCTATATCAATAATACCATCAGTTAAAAATTTTTGCATTAATGGAATAATATTATTTGAATAAAGATGAACTCTTAAATGAGATACTTCTGATATATTACTTAATAATCCAACAATTTTTGTTAATACAATTGTATCTGATGAAAATAAATGTATAAGATGTTGAAATAATTGTAAACCCATTGAATGTATAAAACGTTCACATACAATTGGATTTTCATCAGTTAAATTCCATAAAAGACTTAAACAAAAAAGTAATGTATCATCACCTACTAATTGTTGATTATGATTTAAAATAATATTAATATTATTTAATTCTTGTTCAGATTGATCATTTAATTGTTGATTTTGACTTATTTGAATTATTTGTAAACGATCTATTTGTTGTTCAATTAATTGAAGAAGACGTTGTAAATTTATTACAGAACCCAATTGTGTACATTCATCAATAGTTAACTTAAAAGAAACAAAAACATCTGTGAGATTGATATATGAACGAATCTTGTCAATGAAAATGTCACAGTATATTAACGAGGAAATTTCTTCAACTACCAAATCGTTTTCCAGTCGAAAGTATGTATATAATATAGCTCATAATGAGTCACGAATACTCTGAAAAGGGTTCATATCACTAGCTTATTTATAGTAATTTTTTAATAGATATCCATGATATTTCTCAGAAACATCAGGGCAATTGGTTTTTTAATTTGGACTTTGAACATTGCACAGAGTCAAGTCCCAATGAGAATAGTTCGCTGTCAACATTTCGGATCTTTGATCGTTCCTATCCTACGACACAAGTATGGCACAATCGTGCTTTTGCATCGCTTATACCCACCAGTAAATTCTGATATTCTTATTTTAGACTAGGAGAAATCAAGAGACCTGAACTTTTCCCAATAAACTATTCTTACATGTCGAAATTTGAAAATCAATTTTCCTCGTGGTTCCGAGTGAGACTGTGACTTGCTGTTAAAACGTATCGTAAAAATGCAATATCTCTACAGCAATAACCTAGCGGCACGAACCTCTTCGAGAGTATTCATAGCTCATTAGGATTTATACTGTCTCCATACTTCTGACTCGAAAGCAATTTGACAATTGAAGTGGTTCTCTCATAAGCAATACTTCATTGTGTAGATATATAGTTTAATCAAGTAATAATTGTAAACCTTAATGATACATGAATGTATTCCAATTGATGAATTTATTATAATGATACTATAATAATGATCGATACTACCATATGTATATACTTTATGCTAATTTCTGCTTTTAAGATAAATATAAAATGGGTATTTGTTCATCTTTACTAATAGACATTATCGAAAATTAGGTTTAATTTAATATTGTAGAAGCTAAAAATATGTTATGAATATATGTGACATAGATTCTATATTAAAGGTGCGAAACTTATATAAAGTCTGACAATACCTTAAATAGAAAAGATTCTCTGTAAGTACAAAAGTTAGAATAGTGAAAATAGAATTTCTGTCTTTCTATAAATTAAATTCCTCTTATTTAGCACTTTTACTTTTATAAACTATCCGATTCTTTTGTAATTTCTATCTATATTTCATTATCGACTACTTTAACTGAATATTTAAATTCATGTCGCTATCATACATCATTTAAAATATAATCATAAACGTCGATTAAACAAAGAACTATTATCTTTGATTCATTCTCTGTTAATTTTCATTTTTAGGAATGTTTTTATCGTACCGATTATAGTACTCGTCATCGTAGATATAACTATGTTAGCATTAAATAATTAAAAGAATTTCTTTTTAAGTTTTTCTTTCTTTATTAAGAGAACGTTTTATCCAATATTTTCCATTCACAACATCAACTTACTCTAGTTGTCAATAAAGCTAAAACAGCAACACCTGGTTGTATAATTGCTAAATCTGTATAATTTTGTAAATTATTCATAACTAATGATGCTAATAAATAAAAATTAAAATTTGGTTCATGTAAAATTCGATCACTACATAAAGTTAATAGACAATTTTTTTGTAACTAAAACAATAAATTTATTTTTGAAAAAAAAAAAACTAATTTTTATTTTAAATACTTGTTGTTGATTAGGAAATGTTTCCATAACATTAATTATTGCTTGAACAATTTTTGCTAAACATTTTATATTAATTTGTTCATTTAATGGTATACGTGTTAAATTATATATACATGCTGTTGATGCCATTTGAACAGATGGTAAATTTTTATGTATTGACATTGTATGAAGTATAAGTTCAATAAGAAGAATTTGATTTTTTGATTGATAGGAATGTGTAAGAAAAAAAATATAATAAAGAATTTTTTGTACAAAATTTGCACGTTCATTATAACGTTTTAATGATTCAATAATATATGGTTCATATAAATGAAAATCATTTTCTGTTATTGTTAAAGAATTAATATCATGTAAATCATATGTATAATAACGAAATTTTGAATAACATAAATCATTTTTATCAAATAGACAATTAGAATATTTTTCATTAGTTAAAAATAAACCAAGAAATTCAAGATTTGAATGAGAAAGTAAAAAATTATATAAAAATGTTGATAAGATATTTTTTTGTCCACTTAAATCTAAATGTTTAAGATTTGGTAAACAATTTTCTTCAGATAAAAATTTATTTATATCATATTCATTATCAGCTTGTGAATTATTGATATCATTATTATTATTATTATTGTTATCAGTACTAATATCTAAATATTCAAGATTTTTTAGTTGATATAAAATTTGATAAATAGTTGGATTTTGTTGCATATACAATAAACAATTATATAAATTTAACCATTTTAATTTTGTTGATAATTTTAATAGAGAATTAAAAGATGTTAATGAACGACATAGAGATAAATCAAGTGCATCTAATTTTTCTAATGAATCGATGATAAAATCAAGACAATGATTTTTAATATCAGTATTACTTATATTTAATGAAGTTAAATTTATAAATTTAAGTATAAGACGAAGATTTGTTGGAATTGTATTCACAGATGATGTCATTATTGGTGAAGAATTAGTAGAACTTAAAATATAAAATAAAAAACATTCAAATTTTAGATAATATTCTTTTTAAAACTGACAATGTACTAGTTCTATAAAAGTTATTATTCGTATTTATTTCTCATATATAATTCAAAAATTTGAATAGATTTTAAAACATCTATTAATTTAAATTATTGTATAAAAATTAGAATGTATAACTTACCATTTAGTTAAAGGTGACATGTCGACAAGTGTATGCTTTCGTGTCGCAGTTGAATGATAAGCAGCAAAAAATTTATAATGAGCAATATTAAGTATTTTTAATCGTTCAAATGTTAATGGATGTAAATTATTTAAAATTGTATTGAATAATTTTTGATGTGAAAAACCTTCTGATAATGTCGGTGAACGTTGAAATAAATATCGATTTGATGAAGATATTCTTGTTAAATCTGTTTGTGATTGACAATTTAAATGATGTAAAATAAATGGACCATAAATTGTATAAATATCATCAAATTTAGAATTTATTGATGGACATATATGTTCATAAAATAATTCATTTGTTGTATTATTTGATCGATGAGAATTTGAATCTTTAAAAATAATTTTAAGTTCGATTAAATATGGATGTTGATTAAGTATATGACATTGTAATCGACTTAAATATTTAATATTAAGTATAATTCGTTTTAAACATGTTACATTCGATGAGAAAAGTGTTAGAGTAAAATCATTTAATTGATCATATCGTACTAAATAATTAGCAAGACGTTCAGATAATATGGAATTAAGTGGGCATATTCCATGAAGAAATTGTCCAAGAAAAGAAGATTGATTTTTGGAATTAAATTGTGTCTAAATATGGAATAATCATTTCTTAATGCATTTAGGATTATAAGTTGATTAGAAAAAAAAAAATAATAAGACTAATTCTGATCTATATTGAGTATCAAAAGCTACGATCATACTTATCAGATTTACAGAACAATAAGTATGATAGAGTCATATCTGCATTTAATAGAAATTTTCGGTAAAAAATTCTACTTAAACTAATCGAGCCAATTCTACGATCTTGTATCTGATATGAATAAAACAAATGCATAGCAGAGATCTCAAGGAGCTAGAATAGATTAGTTCAATTTTGCAACAAACTCTGGCTCATGAATCCTTGGCACACATATTACACATAGAACTTTTATTAACTCATGTATTTCGATAATGAAGACAATATTATTGAAATAAAATTTGACAATCTATGAGGTAACTAGTAGTGATTCATATACAAAACTGTGTGCGAAGTATTTGTTTCTAAACTCTTAAATATGGATCAAGGAATGTGTTCAAAACACTTTCAGCATATAAGAGCGTTACATTTTGAATTTTAGTATTAGTAAAAGTGCACATATTAAAACATCCAGCGTATGATTTCTGTCTCTAGTATTCATCAACGACTTCCAAGAGTTCATGATATTAGACTTTAAAAAGTAACGTTTTTAAACAATATGAGAAACAACAAGAATTAATTTCCATTTTTGTTAAATTTTACCTCGTAGACACTATGATCTGTTAATTGAACGATAGTATCTTCATCTGTTCGATGATATTTTCGTTTCCGTTGATCAATCACTGATAATTGATTTTTTTCTTCACGATATATTTGACTGATACATTCTTCAATTTGTTTTTTCCATATTAATTCATCATATTTTAATAAAGAAACAAATTTACGTAAACATATTGTACATAATTTATCAGGATTGTCCACCATAGACATGTTTTTAATTAATTATTAACATTCTTATTCTTAATCTATCTTCTAAAATCTTTCATTAGAATTTATATCTTAAATAAAAACAAAGAAAATAATTTATGATGTTGAGTTTTTTTTTAACTTAATAACGATTAATAGTATAACAATAAAAACAAATAAATATGATCGCAGAGAAAACAAAAAGAAAAAAGATAGAATTTTGTTTCTGAAGATGCATAAATCTAGCTCAAGAGAAATAAAAAGCAAGAGTTAATAATAGTTTTTTTTAAATGAAAAAAGAAAAGTAAGCATATTAAGGCGTACTGAACCTATATGAGAAGTAAGAAGACAACCAGAATTTCTTTAGAAAATGAGAATAGAATTATTAATGGTCATGACTATGACCATGACTACCACTGTGATCATGACTATGTCCATGTCCACCGCTATTATAATCATGCGAATGACCATGATGATCACTAGCAAATGGTGATGCACGCGATGCTTGTTGAACTGATGATGGTGGTGGAGCTGAGAAAGCATTAACTGCATTTGGATATGGATTAAAGGCAGGATTGAATTGAAAAGGAGGTTGTTGCTGTTGTTGTTGTTGTTGTTGTCGAGAATCAGTAAATAATGTTGAAGGAACAGGTTGAAAATATTGTTGTTGTTGTGGTTGTTGTTGTTGTTGTTGTTGAGAATCAGTAAATAATGTTGAAGGAACAGGTTGAAAATATTGTTGTTGTTGTTGAGGATTTGGCATTCCAAAATTGAATGGAGGTATTGTTGGAGGAGGGATTGAAGATGGTAATTGATCAGTTGGGCCTGGATGTGTTAATTGTTGTTGTTGTTGAGCAGAGGGTGGAGGTGGAGTAGGGGTAGAATGTAAATTGCCAGTAAATGTGGGTACAAATGTCGAAGAATTTGAAGGAGTAGGCGATGGTGCATTGTTTGATGAAGCAGTTGGTGATGAATTAATAGTCATGTCACCAAAATATCTAAATAAGAAAACATGCTAATTAAAAATAATCTTTTTGTTTTCAATATACTTAGCAAATTGGCTAGAATCATTTGTTGATGATCCCGTTGGTTGTGTTACAACATTCGTTGTTGATGTCATTTCATTTGTTGCCATTGTATTTGTATTAACCGGTGGTGGAACAAATAAACTTGGTGTTGTTACTGTTATTGGTGGCATATTAATAGGTTGAAGTGTAAAATTCATATTTGTGCCTCCATTAACATTTGATGATGGTATCGCCGAAAGTAATGGAGATTTATCACCAATATTACCTCCACTAACTGCTTGTGAATTTGCAGGTAGATGAGCTTTAGTGACTGGAGGTGCACTAGCTGTTCGAATTGGTATTCGATGCAGATAACCATAACCTATACCACAACCTAAACTACCCTCACCACCCCATCCAACATTTGGTGTTAGTGTTATTTCACGTGTCATATCACTATCACTATTATAAACATAAAGTTTAAGTGGTTTTCCTTCATTACTTTCAATTAATGTAAATAAATCTTCTGCATCATTCAATAAAGTGTCAGCTCCAATAATATAATCCGTATTCGAACGTAAGCCAGCTAATGCTGCTGGTGAATGTTGTTGAACTTCAAGAACATGCCAAACATTTTCATTCGCTTTATCAAATGTGCAAAATCGAATACTTAAGCCTAATAAACCCTATTAAAAAGAAGTAAAACTATTTGAAATAAAATAGAATTTTCATATTCATACTTGACCACCCCAATTTTCATGTGGAATTAATGTTAATTGTCTCACTGTTTGTGTTTTACTACTATAAACAAGTAATTCAACTGGTTTACTAACACATTCTTTTAATACTTCTTTAAATCGATCATTATCTGTATCGAGTCGAGTACCATTAATGCTAACAATGAAATCAAAATAAGCTTCTAAACCCGCTTTATGTCCAGGTGAACCTTCTTGTACACGAAGAACATGATAACCTTCAGAGCCGCCACCTGGTATTTTTAAATTACTACCACCAAGACCCATGGTAATAGAAGAGACACTAAATTTGAAATTTCTTTTTTTTTATTAAAGAAAGAAATTTTTTATGAATACGATGGTGATTGTTGGCCGAGAATGACACAATACTTTATTCAACCAATTAAATTTTCTATAAGGACTCTTTGTTTTTTTGTTGATTAATATTTTAAATCAAATTTTAAATGAAAAAGATAAAGAAAAAAGATCGATTATTTTGTATTTTATAGATTATATAAAAATAATTTAAAATGCTTCTTGTCACATAGCGACATCTGTCAACGAATATTATAGCAAGCGATAATATCTCAAAGATTTATAAATCAATATAAATAAAACAAAAAGACGTATTTCTACTTATACGGATACCAACATATATCATTTAACAATTGATTTAGAATTAATCAGAAAGATAAAAACAGTTATAATTATCTAATATCATTAAAAAAAAACGTTCTATTTCTTCTACTTTGTTTTCAAGAGCTATTTAATATTAAAGTTTTTTGTAAAAAGATATTTTAAAAAACGTCATACAAGTGCTTTAAGACTAAAAGCTAATTGAAATATAAGAGCATTTATTTATGATTGAAATTTATAATATTTCGCATTTTTTTAATATTATTTTTATCTGTTAAATACCAACCACATAAAAACTTCTCGATTAAAACTCTATGAAAAAAAAAACCACAGATGATATATTCTTTAATCAACCACAACAACTAGACAGTAAAGGAAAATGAAATGATGACTAGTATAAATACCACTCTCAATGGTCACTGTCGAAAAACAAACAAACAAACAAACAATATCATTTATACACATCCAAACAATAATAAACGGCGAGCTTTAATTAAACAATTATTAATTGTATATGTTTTCTGATGATGTTGTTTTTGCTCAAATTTGACTACAGCAAAATGACTTTGTTGCATTGTTTCTTTTGTATCACCGAGTTCAAGATCTCCTGATAATATATAACCATCAGTTACATCATCATCAGTTACTTGTGACGATAGAACAAGACGAAAAAAAGCATCTGTATGACGTTGAAATTGTCCTGTTATTTCTAAACGACCATTACCCAAACATTTCATATGACCTCTAGAAAAAATAAATAGATTTTTATGTAACATCTAGATAATAAATATTCATA
>JAJEKB010025341.1:0-16897 GCA_022393335.1 Macrotrachela quadricornifera | reverse complement strand
AAAAAAAAAACCAACATAATAACTGTGAATAATATTGTGAATTCATTAAAATGTGTAAAGATACACTATTCTAAATAAAAATAATTAATTTTCATATGAACACTGATGTAAAAAAAATGTAGTATTACTATAGTTTAGTAACACTTTTACTCTCACACTGATTGCTGTGTACAGTGTACCAATCAGCGTGACTAAACTCCAGAAGAACTCGAGTATTTCAGAATAGGATCGCCACACTCGCATGTTTAATGATATAGTTTTAGTTTAGAAATAATTTTAAAAAAGACTAAAAATATAGTTGGAGAAAGGATTATTTTTTTCCTCTTCAATGATATTAAATCAATTTTAAATCGCTACAAATATTGAATAATGTATGATTTACTATTGAATCATTATTCTTCCCACATCTCACTTGCTCTGGCTGCGCACTATAATAATAGGCTAAGAGTCGAAAGATAACCTTGGTACTGTTAATATTACTATTGTATTGCTGTAATAGCATAATTGGTTACTTCCTAGTACCAATCGTATAGATCTAACAGAAGTAAATACGTATATATTATATAAGCTATACAAGAAGTGAGATAACAATTAGAGAAAAGACGCTATACGCGTCCTATACTATTACTTATATAAACGAGTAAATACTAATGATTCTAGCAATGCCCAAGAACTGATAAATAGGAATTGTGTCAATTCCCAAATGATATAATGAAACTGTTATATTTTCTACAAGAATTAAGAACTGATATACAACTCGTTCACATATTTTCAGAAAGTAAATGAGCACATCAGATGATAATGTCAAATTACTAACTTTCCTTCTCTCCCAATATCCCATATCCCATAAGAGAACTGACAAACGGTAATTCTTAGGTCTAGGAACTGAGGAATTGAAGAGAACTGATGGACATTACCTATCTGATGAACTGACATTCACATCATACTCCATATATATATACGATATAATATGAGTGTCAGTTCTTCGAATAGATATTGTCCATTAGTTTTGCTCAATTCCTTGGTTCCTCGTCGTAGGAATCAGTGTTTGTCAGTTCGCTGATGGATTTTGTGGTACTTTGAGGAGACATGAATTACGAATTGATGTTATAATTTGATGTATTGCTTTACTCTTTGGAAATGTTTTAAGGAATTTACTCGAAACTGTAAAGGAATTGTATATTAGCTCTCAATTCTTTTGGGAAATATAAGTTTCGCTGTATCATTTAGGAATTGTATCAATTTCTATTTCTCAATCCTTGGACATCTATCATAATAATACATATTTATATATTTTAATATTTGATGACAATGTCACTCTTTCAATAGTTGAAGATTTTAATGATTTATTTAATGTATTTCTCCCATTTTTTATGTTGACTAAATATTTGTGATGCTTGATTAGGTGATAAGAAGTATGAGAGAAGAAAAATAAATATTCTTAACAAAAATAAGCATTTACTTATTATCTCTTTGCATGAGTAACATGATTAATGACTATGATACATATATCTATGTCCAACTATTAGCTGAAAAGTGTATTACCAATAGTTCCTCAATTTTCATAAAGAAAGTAGTAAGACAATACTTAGTGAAGAAATATTTTCAATCAATAATGAGAAATGCATTAAATAATCTAGTCATTTGTCATTAACTTCAATTATTAATTTAAGTGATGGACTGTTTTTATTGGATAATATTCTAAATCCATTATTCATTATAATGTTCATATATGGTAAGACTGTTCTCAAATTTATAAAAGAGAAACTATCAATAAATTCGATATGAAATATCAATATTTGAATATATGATCCAATATTTCCGGTACTTCTATGTACAAAGAAAATATACATAGAGAATTAAGAACATGATATTACTTCCTGATGAAACAATCAACATCTAAACAATAAAAATTTCTTTTTGCTAATGAGCATCTATAGATAAAATCATCCCAATAATCTAATATTATTTGTTTCATTAGATATTGCAAATATGATATATATTAAGTAAGAATTCTTTCACTATTCATCCTTATGAATTATGTACATTTATGCTCTAGCCAACGATCAATTGTTCAATACTAATATGAGCGAAAAATGAATAATATGTTACTCTGCTAACTTTATCTGATGTGAAGTAGCATGTACTAAAAAAATATTATAATGCTCATTAACTATTTTATTTATTTATTTATTTATATATAATCTACCAACTCCATAAATTTGTTACATATGCACATAATAATTCGTATACCTAATCATGTCTCAGAAGAATTTAATAATAAATAACCAAGAAA
This sequence comes from Macrotrachela quadricornifera, assembly GCA_022393335.1. Taxonomy (NCBI): domain Eukaryota; kingdom Metazoa; phylum Rotifera; class Eurotatoria; order Philodinida; family Philodinidae; genus Macrotrachela; species Macrotrachela quadricornifera. Next base: position 14,601 of record JAJEKB010025341.1, on the reverse strand, counting down.
CATTTCGTCTAGATTGAACCATTTTTATGATAAAATTAGATCTCGAACAATGTCTAGATTATCAATTGAATTGAATGTTAGAATTGCATCATGCATCGATGCATGTCATACTTGTGTTATATTTTATTAGCACTTCCGGTTAACTAATTACGGGAAATTATAAAGATTCTTTTAAATAAGTAATTATTTTAATATTATAACGATAAAAATTATATGTGCTTGTTGGGAATTAAGAAGCCATTTTTTGACAGTATATACAAGAAAAAAAAATCCTTTCAATCTCATTTTTTCCCCTCTGGCAACTATGCCATCTGATCTTTCATGTTCATCAAAACGTATAGCATTCGGAAGAGATTGTTATTTAATTCTAATTTACTATCAGTATCGAAATTTTCCAATGACCTCGCAAGTTTTATGTATCTTGTCTTTATCAAAAAAGATTAGATTCCCTCATTTATTTCCCATGGTAATGACGTGTAACTATAAAACAAGGACAAATTATCTAATTGGAAGACATACACATCTTGACTAGATGTTCTGAAATTCTTACTTAAATAACTCTTTCTTTATTAATAGAAATTTAAAAGAGAAAAAGAATTGATGTATTTTTGTTCGTGCATGATGCAATAAAAAGTTTATGAACATAATGACGATTTCTTTAAGTCTTTGGCATTTAAATAGAACACAAACATGCAAGAGAAGTGCAAGTGTCTGTCAAGCATACGTGCATGAGATAAGCGTCGTACAACTGAACGAGTAAGCAACCGACAGTTAGTCAATTCTCTTTTTTACTACATACATACATACAAACAGACCGAGAACAGCGATGACGACGACAATGTTCAGCATTAACATTTTCCAGTGACGTCGTATTGGTAAAAAAAAGAAAGAAAAAAAGAGAAAGAAAGAGAATAGCAAAGAAAGAAAAAGTATGGCGCAAAATGAAGATGATTACGAAACAGACGGCGAGAAGAGAATGTGCTCAACGCACAAGAGAAAGGAGAATGCGGTTAGATGCGTGCTATTACGACTCCTTTTTCTTCTCGAAGTGAAAATGCACAAATAATCTTAGCGACAAAGGCTTTACATATTTTCATTTTCAAAGAAATCAAGTATAATAGTGTTCCTGTTAAGATTTCGACGAAAGAATGCTTCTTTCTATCAGCCTATTCATTTGTTTATATAAGTTTTATGATGTATAGCACATCATTTCTCTAATAACTTCTTGTCTATCGTCAAGACATTATAATATCAATGTATTATGACAGCGAATTTCCTTGCATTACTTTTTCTTTTTTCTTTTTCTTTCAGAAATATTAATTCATAGTAATTGATAATGATTATACTATTCTAATGATTTTCAATCTTTTTATAATAATTTTTTTAAACATCTTTTTATGGTCAAAAAATGTTTATTGTGATGATTGTGAATTTTTAAAAATGTGTAAATGTACAAATTTTCCACTTTTTACATTAATTGATACAAATTATTTATCTAAACCTCGATCATTATTAAATCAAGATTTATTTTGTACATATTCAAGTGAAGATATAAATGAAACAAAATTAACAATATTTGATCAATTTAAATATTTTTATTATCGTTTTCGTACATTAACATTTGCAAATTATCCATTAATACCAACAAAAGCATTTCGTTTTATTCATTTTGAAATTGAAAGTGTTAAACAAACACATAAAACAAATAATCGAAATGTTATTGCATTTGTTAATATTGAACAAACACAATCAGGTATATTCGAAGAATTAAGTTTATCAGATTCTCATGATCAATTAATAATATCATTTCTTAATTCACCATCATTAATTTATGCTAATGGAACACTTTCAAAATTAAATTGTTATGAATTAAAATTTTATAATACAAATCCAAAAATTCCAATTGAATTTTTTTATAATACAATTTCTATTCATCATTTAATTATTGATAATCCTTCATTTACCGGTTTTCTTTCATCATCATTAAATACATTTACTTTTCAAGTATATAAATTTTCAATAAAAGATATTAGTATTCGTCATTTACAAGGAAAACATTTTTCAATTAAATTTCCTTCAGTTAAAGAATTAATTCTTGAAAATTATTATATTAATGGTGGTTTTCGTTCATTTAATAATCGTGATTTATCAGAATATTTTCCTCAATTAGAAACATTAAAAATTTTTTCATGTTCAATTCAACATATAATAAATCGAATGTTTGAACATTTAAATCAATTAAAATATTTAATATTAGATGGTATAACAACAATTGAAAATGAAGCTTTTTTTAATTTATATAATTTAAAAGAATTAAATCTTGGAAAAAATATTCTTCGTCTTGATCCATATGCATTTTTACATATGAGTACAAATATAATTTTATTAAATGAAAGTATTCATTTTCAATTAAATGATAAAAAACATTTTTGTGTATTTGCTCAATTTTCTCCATCAACAAATTTAAAAACATTTATTAAATTTTCAAAAAATATTAATATATGTACATGTACTATACGTTATTTATATCGATATATAGATAAATCATTGATGTCAATGACACCATATTGTTATTCTAATTCAAGTTTATATGTATTAGCACATGAAGAACGTTTATGTGATTTCGAACAACGTTTACTTCAATGTCATGTTTTACCTGATGAAGGTGTAACAATATATGGTAAACATTATAATAGTTCGTATTTTTATCAAAAACAAATATCAATACAACGAAATAAATTTACAATATTATATCAATATAGAATATATTTTATTATATTCTTACCTGTATTAGTTATAAGTATATGTTTAATTGTATTGATTATACGAAAACAAAAGCAACGTCATAATAGTACATATAGATATTTAAATCGTTTATTAAAAAGAAAAAATTTAACAGAAAATAATAATATAACAATGGATATAATTTATCATCATACAGATGGTCATCAAGATATTTTATCATCAAGAATACCAATATCAACTAAAGTTTAATATGTCAGATTGATAAAAATTTATTCAGGAAATTTCAAATATTTTCTATTCTACATTTTAGTTAATTTTAAAAATAAAAAGAAAAATACATTATAGATTATTTTCTTCTGGTTTGTTTATTTCTGTTTTGTTTTTCTTTTTTTTTTTTTGTAATTTAAATAAAATTATTGCCATTAATTGACATTACCTAATTGACGTGAAGGTCGTTGATTAGCGGTAGGAAGTATTCGATTATTTATTGGTGATGTTATATTTTGACGTCCATCTAAAATTGCAGCTGCTCTTGCACGACTATTTGGTGATCGATATCGAGGATTAAAAGGTTGAAATGTTGATGCTGTTACACGAGTTGCACCACCAGTAAAAAATGGAGATGTTGATGGAGGTGGTAATGCCCTATATTAAAATAAAAAACTTAATTAAATTTATGATATTTATACGTACAATGGGTCTCGACAGCATAGTAGATTGTTATCAATCATACATGTATCACCTGACATACTTCGTAGAAGACTATTACCCTCTAAAAGAGAAAAAGAAATTAGTAATATATTTTTTTTGCAATATTACAGGTAGATAATACCTTTACTATGTTTAAATGCATCCATAAAATATTCAAAATGTCTCATTTTAGCTCGAAGTAATGCTAATTCTTCAGCTTGTTCATTTACAATAAAATTTTGATGATCAAGAGTTTCCATACATTGTTCTAACATCTATAAATTGATTTAAAACATAAAAAAATTCGAATAGAAAATAAAATTTCTACATATTGATATTGTAATATTTGTTCTTGTACATCCATCTGGCCTTGTAATATTTGTGCACCCATTTGTGTAAGATTTGATGTCTAAATGAAAAAAAAATAAAATTTACTGAAATTTAATTTTAAATTTTTTTGTCTTCTTGCAGCATTTCTTCGTATTTCATTTTCATCTTCAAGTGATATCAATCGTCGTTGATAAGCTTCATTTTGAGCATTTTGCATTGAATTTTGTATCTTTTATTATAATTTTTCAAAAAAAATTAGTAATTATCTGTTCTTATAAATTACATACTAAGTTTTGCATTGGATTCACTGTTTGTAAAGTGTTAATTGGACGATAAAGATTCGAATTTATAGTGTTACCTACACCTCCTGACGGTGGAAGTGGTGGAAATGGTGTTCTTGGTGGTTGTGGAATAGGTGGAGGCCGTCCTCCCATACTTAGTGTTGTATTTAATGGTAAAGTCGTATTATTTACAGCCGGAAAACCTGTTGGACCACTACCAAGAGGTGTCGGTCCTGAGATAGAAGGACCTCCTGATGCTAAACTGGTGCCACCACGAGGCCATATATCAGAAACGGCTGAGGGTAAGGGGAGATCAGACATTGTAGTTTTTTCTTATGAAAAACACCTACGAAGAGTCGTGACAAATAATAACTTTTTTTTTCTTTTTACCTTCACAAAAGAAACAAATGTGCTCATTCGGGTGTATCGATAAAACGAAATATATTCGAATATATAATGTATATTCACATTATGTGACTCATACATTCGTGATATTGCTTGATTACATATATCATCCATTACAATCAGAGCGTGTTCACATAAAGTATGGCTGATGAATTTGACCCATTGAAACAAACAATAAATAAACCATCTGAAGATTTATATGGTATAAAATTTACTATTTTTTTTTAATTAATAATTTCTATTTTTTTGTTTAATAAATAGCAACAGTACAAAAAAAGAACATAAATAACGATGATGATCTTCTTCGTCCTGAATATGAAAATATTCTAAAAGTTGGTGAAAAACAAACAAACAAATCTCCTGAGTCACAACCAAAAGAAGAGGTTTACCATAAACTTGACTTTAAAAATACTGCATATAAAGCTCCAATTCGATCAACAAATCAGTTTGAAGGAAATATTCGAGAATTACCACCATCAACTTATGTTACTAGTTCACTACCACAAGCAGCAGCAGCAGCAACATCTGGACAACGAATAGGATCATATGAACAAAATACTGAAGGTTATTATGGCAAGTATTGTTGAACATTCTTCTTTTTTTCTATTTATTTGTAATTGATAGATCAAAATTATGAAACAGAATCACCACCAGGTTATTGTTATGATGAATATTATGAAAATCAATTATCATATAAAAAGAAAGGATTTTCTGTGAGTATTTTTATATTTTATATCTATAAATATAAATAATATATAGTCAGTGATTCGTCGTTTTGTTCGACGTATTCCAATTTTAAGTATGTTATCCAGAGATTCATCCGCATCTGAAACCTATGAAACCGAACAACCTCAAGAATATGTTGAAGAAAAAACAGGTGATGAACCACCACAATTGGTTGATGAAAATCAAATACCACGTGAATTAACAGCTGACGAATTAGCATTAAATGAACGTTATTCAAATAAATTACGTACACAAGTAATACGTCTTCAACAAAAAGATCAAACACAACCAGTTGATGTTTCAATTCATCATGAAAGTTATACAATATATTCATGTGATGCTGGTCGAAATGTTATAGAAATATTTGATATGTATGGAAAACTTCAGCATGTTATTGATGATCAAACAACTATTAAATTTCAACCAACATCTGTTGCTGTTGCATATGATGGTACAATATTAACTGCAAGTCATTTTAGTCATTGTCTTCATATGTATTCACCTAGTAGTGATGTACAAGGAACTGAACAGGTTCACAATGGTTATCAGTTTCAGCAATATAAATTAGGTTCACCTGGTCAGGGTATACATGAATTTCGTCATCCAGCTGGTATTGCTATTGATTATAATGATGGTTATTTATATGTTTGTGATCGAGGAAATTTTCGTATACAAGTTTTACGACCAGAAGGTATATGCGAACGAGTTATTGAATTATTCTTACAAGATCAACAACAATCATGCATATCTCCTATTCAAATTGCTCATCAACAAAATGGAGATCAAATTGTTTGTATTATAGATGCAGGCGATGCTTTATGTTTTATTCCAAAAAATGCTGATGGGTAAATAAAAATTTATTTAATTTTAATTTTTTAAATTAATTATATACATATATATATATATATATAGACCAACACATGTTGAACCATTTTATGTCATTGATAATGATGGATTAGGTCTTCAAGGTGCTACCGGTATAGTTATAGATTGTGATGATCGAATTTTTATATCGGACACAGGTCACCATCGTATTGTTATTTGTACACCTGAAGGTGGTTATATAACACATTTTGGTACCGAAGGTTATGGTGCAGGTGAATTAAAACGTCCATGTGGATTAGATGTAACAAATGATGGAACAGTTGTTGTAGCTGATAGTGGAAATAAACGATTACAATTATTTGGTTCAGTACGTGAACAAGCAGTTCAAGAAAACAAATCTCCAATAAAAAAATCTGATGATAAAGATGATCCAATGATTGATCTAAACACACTGTAATATAAATCAAATTCAATGATAAACTCAACTTTTTTTTTCACAATTTTTATAAATAATTTTTTTTTCATACCGAATGTTATTTATTGAAATCATAATTAACATTAAAATCGATTAAAATTTCTCGTTCATCACATTAATTCTTTCTGCAACTCAGTTATTAAAAGTCATTTAATAGACTAACCTATGAGGATATTTTTTTTATATGATAGATGACAGATAATCTCTTTGCATGGCGAAAGTCTAGTTGATTTAAATAACAAAAATGTAATATGAACACAAATATATACATTCAACATGTTTCTTTATTTCTAACAATATTAATCAGAATTGAATCAACAGAAATACTTCATTATGATATAAATGAATAAAATTCTCTCTATCAATCTCGTCATTTTTGATATAATCTTAGTAAATGTAATTCTCAATAGAAACTTGTACAATGATAACATTCACATCCATCTCTAATTACAAATCAATATCGTTCTAGGATAACTCTCCAATTTCATCAATTAACATGGAATGTCATAATTTTACGGCGTTATTTTTTAATGTCAAGGATTGTATGTATTGTAGAATCTATATATTTCTTATAGATATGATTGTAATCTTAGTATAATTAAAACAATATGGTCGTATGAGCCTCTAAGCTCTAATTATATTGTTTATTAAATAAGGTTTTTATTATTTATTAACCTTAATCAATAGATCATACTACGAAATTATTTATTCGTTTAAACTTTCAAATAATATAACATAATGACTACTTTCAATTTTTGTATTGCATAGAATATTTTTATCTTTTCTTTACTTTTACCTAAAATAAAAATCATTTGATTTTTACCTTGTCATATAACATATTCAATATTATACTATTATTTCAAACATTCATTGAAAACCTTAGCTATGCGTAGTAAATTATAGATTAGATCATTTTTTAATGATAATATATGAAAAAGAAAGATGATTCATCTAAGACTTTAACAAGGCCAATTTATACTTGACTTATTTGAGTAATACAAGTAGAAAATTTAATTGAGTAGACGATGGTAAATTGATCACGTCTACTAACTTCATAACACAAGAATTTAAAATAAAAATTTTTTGTCAATAAAGAAGCAAAATGGCACATAACAGATAATTTAAATATGTTTCTGTCGCTTCTTTTTTTTCAATACTATAATGCATCAATTTTCTTAATCAATTTCTTTGGTCTTCTCTGGAATTCGACTTACACATTTATTCATTTCACATAATCTAAATAAATACATATTTCCTGTTTTTTGACGAACAATAAATTTAATCCTTTAAATCTCTTAGTATTTCATTGAAAGTCTGTTTGAATTCGATATAATTCAATCATTTGTATTCTATAAAATGAATCATTCTTTTCTAAACAAACTTCAAGAATGTTTACTTGGAATTTCTTTTCATTATTAATAGATGTGACAACTTCTTGTATAACAAAATAAGGATTTCATAACGAAGTATTAGCAATGCACTCAAATTTTTGTACTGATTCATATGATCAATTCAGTATTTGATTCATACAACAAGTTGTATGAATAGTTAAGGAGGTAGAAAAAGCACTCATTTCAAATATATTATCAAATATCACATAAATAACTTGACCATTCCCACAATGAATAATACCAAAAACCTAAAAATAATGCAAAATTTCTGTAATATCATTGTCTCATTTTTTATATCAGATTATTCAAGTAATAAATCCAATGTATTATCAAAATAATTTTCATTATTTGTATGTTTACCGTAAATAAATGAAAAACAAAATTTATGATAATAGACTAAGATTGATTATATAACTAATCAACAGTAAAGAAATTGATTATAAACAAACAAAAGCGTATTGTAATAAAATATTTTTCCTAAAAGATCGCCTACTTAAATAACATTCTTTCTGCTGATTCTTCTTTCTTATCATTTTCAAATACTACATTCCTAAATAGTTAATAATAATAATAATTCCTTCGGCAAAAATCTTATTGTGTCCTTATATTTTTATGATAAATTTGACGTCAGACAAATAAATTATTATCAAACGAACAAGAGAAAATAGGGCCAGTTATTGGCGGCACATGACATGCTTTTTTTTTTACAAAGAATTAAATAATCAGAATCAGCATTAAATTCTGAGTAAAATCAGGTACTTTTTGATATCGAAAAAATCACTTTCATCTTTTACGATCTAGGAAATACTTGAGCATCATCGAGAGTGTTTTCTCTTGAACTTTAATACTTAAAATCAAAATTTGGAAATAATGGAATATTGAGGATGAAAAATCTTATTTGTTTTTGGTTGCTGGCTGAGGTCTATGTTCTTAATCAGACAAACATAAAAAAATTATTGGAAGTCGAGTTTGGTCCAATTTCTCAATCAAATACTAAAAATAAAGGGATCAGGTGTTGGATGCTCTTAACTTCATATAGGGAATTTAAAAAATCTCCAAACAATGAATAACGTATTATAAATCAGCACAGTTTTTCACGCTTTTTTCGAATATGAGTTTAAAAAAACAGAGAAAAAGAAGAAAGAGCATGACCAAATAGTTTCTTTATATCGAGCTAATTGCGCATATAACATAATTTTTTGTTAAGTTTTTTTAGTATTTGATTCTAAAACTAACCAAAAATCGACTTTTAACAATTTCTTTATGTGTTTCTGATCGAAAAAGCAGTTTTAAATATCATGAAATATATTTTACACTATCTAATGGTATCACTCGATTGGTTGAGAACAATAATTGAAAACAGATACCTGTCGGTAGATATATGCATCAGTCCTAGTTCTAATTAGTGGACTGGGTATCTACTTCTTAATAATATATTATTATGTTAAGTCATATTCTCTTGTAATTATGTACCAAATCTAGTCGTTGAATAAGGATCTCAATATTAATCACAGAAAAACTGGTCATTCAGCATCTAAATATTTTTTCGAAATAATGAATCGTATTTGATGAAGGAAACTCCTTTAAAATGTCAGTGAAACGGTTTCGAGAAACGGCAGAGATCTTAAAATTCATGTTTTAGCATCTAGAAAATAACAAATAATATAGCATCCTGATTAGATAAAAGTGTATTATAAATGTGTATTGTCTATTTGAAAGTTAAATGATCGTGATCATTTTGTGAATAACTTTTTATAGGAGCGAGATAGAGACGTAGAGTTTTTACTGTTGGAAAGAAAAGATGAAAACGCATTGGACTATATATAGAAAATTTTTTCGAACTACTCTTCTAAAGATTTTAGTCGAATGTTTTCAACAAATTCGTTTTTTTTCCTCTACGTTAAAAGAGAGATTTTTCTATCAAAACCCCGCAAAAACTGAAATTTTTCGATTATTTTGGTAGAAAATAATGGTGATAAATTGTGTCTCCGATGGTTTCAATATTGTATTAGTATTAATTAGAAATGGAATCATGGTACGACTCTGTAGCTCTGTTATGTTTGGCGGCTCTAACGCACTCCGGAAAATCAATAAATTAATATCGTGTCCATGACAGACATGCTGTTTGCCTTAAAGTTTCACATAAAACCTTCAGAAAGTATAATTCGAAAACATTTTCTATATATGATTCGATACGTTTTCATCTCTTCTTTCCAACGGTACAAAATCCTATGCTCCTCTCTCGCTGCTACGAAAAGTTATGCAGAAAATGCTTATAGCTATTTAATTCTGAAATGGACAATAGTCGCAAATCAAGTTGAACTTCAATGCAACATTTTGATTTAACATGCTTTTATTTTGAATAAAGATATGACTTTCTAATTGCAACACTTACAATTTTGTATGAAAATTTCAGCATTACTTAAAAATGACATTTATATAAATGAAAATGAATAGCAAGAACTGATATTACGAATTTTTAGTGACTAAAGTTTATTATGTTAAAAATTTTTCTATAACTTTTAGATAGTCAATCATATTTTTCGATTATTATTAAAATAAGAACGAATTCTTTCTGATTGGAGCAATAGTCATTTAAGAAGTAATGTACTCTGTAAAATATGGTGATAAAGACCTATCATTTTTAATAACTGTCAATAGTAACAAGAAGCAGTTAACAGATGATCATATAAACGAATTGTTACGATCGCATACCTTATAAAAATCTAGCTATCTTATAGTGAGTTATACATTACTCTGACAGATAACAACGAATGAGCATAAAGTAATACAAGAACTATTAAACATCATATGTAGCATGGATACGTCAGCAGTCTCACATCCCAATAATTACAATATATTGGAGAAAAAGAAAGTATTCGTCATTCGCTGACCTATAGTTCAGCTTAAGTCGTTACCCAGTTAGGACTGCGTCTCAGTTAACTAGGCTCGTGCATATCTAAGTTTCTGACAGCATTCAATAGTAAATTACATCTTTTGCTACTAAAATTCCATTTTTTTGACTTCTGACATCAAATTTTACATCTAATGGTGCTACTTACAGCATACCAAAAGTAGTAATGAAGCACTGGCGATTCCTTATACATATGGGCGCGATCAACTGCTCGGAGACTCCATCAATGTTTTTTCTATTGTAAGGATAAAACATATAAACGTTCAGGTCAATTTTAGGGTATCTATGATCCTCTCTCATATGACACGAACAATGGTATGTTTTATCCTTACAATAGAAAAAAAAAACATTGATGGGGTCTCCGAATAGTTGATCGCGCCCATATATGTGTTGATTATGCCAATTGAAGACATGAAAATTCGATATATATAGAATGTATATATTTTTGTTAATAAAGCAGAATTATGGACAACAAAAATCTCATATATAGAATAGTTTTTGAATAGACAAAAAAAATAATAAGTAAACTGGCTAGAGAAATAAAGAAGACAGATTACATGTGCACTCGATTATCGAGAAGAATTATGTTTTATACAAATTATGATCAGTTAATTTCGACGTAAAGCTTCTAAACGAGCTTCTAAATCTGCATCAGCAGTTGATATGGCTTGTGCTTGTTGACCTTGACCAGGATTAGCTACGCGACCTCCTAAAGCACCATTTTGTGCAGCTATAACAAAAGAACATCAAGTAATCAATTATTTTCTATATATTTTATAAAATAACTCACTTGGTATTTGATTAGCCATAGTTATATTAAGTTCATTAAGTACTTGATCAACAAGTTCATCACTAGAAAAATGAGTTTCGATTAAATAAAGAAAAAAATATTTCTTCTATCTCACGTTGCTTCTTCATCTTCATCTCCTTCGAAAGCAGCATCCATAGCATCATTCATCATTTCTTGTTTTATATTATTAGCTGTCATATTCTGTTCAAACATTTGCATAGTTTTTTGAAAATCTTGTAATGGCATCTTAAGAAAAATATTCGATTTGTTTTTCAAAAATAAAAAATATCAAAAGAATAAACAAACCATTCGATTTAATCTTGCTAATGTTTTAGTTGTTTTAACCATAACATTAGCCATTGTCATTTGAGCATTCATTGATGATGCTTCAGATTCAAGTGTAGATAATGTTGCATCCATAGCACCTAATTTATTTATTTGATTTCGTTGACTAACAATATTTTTAGCGTATGTTCGTAAGGCTTTCTATATTTTTTAAAGATAATTATATAATAATTAATTTAGATAAATTAATACCTGTTCGCCTTTAGCTGCTAATTTACGAATTTCATTTTCATTTCGTGTTTTTTCATTATTTAATCGATTTTTTTCACGTTCGAGTTCGCGTCTTGCTCGTCGAATAGCTCGTTTATTTTCTTGCATAATTTCTTTTGGTGTTTTTGTGTGGAATAATTCTTTTAACCTGTCCATAGTTGATGAAGATGACTGGTAATGGTGATTGAATTTTGTATAAAAAAAAATCTTTTAAATAATATAGTTGGAAATACGTAGGTGGGAAGAGAAATGAGTCAAAGAAAAAAACAACATAAATGAACAACAGTATAAATCATTGAGATACAAGAAGCTGTTTCATTCATGAGTCATATCAAATCAGAATGTTAACCAATAAGATATTCATTTATTAATTACCATTTTTAGATTATATTACATTAAAGTATAAATGATTTAGATTCTTTAAAAAATCAATTGAAGAAATAATTAATGATCGCAAGATGGCGCTAGTAAACAGAAATGTTTTGTCAAAATTTGATTTCATTAGCAAAAATTCTAGTGTTGTAGTACAATATTATTGTATAATGTTCTAACATATGTGCAAAGTTTGATTAGTTTTGTATGTATAATTTGATTGACGATTTAGGTGGTTAGTTTCAATGACTTTCCACTTGTCAGAAAGCCAGCGTGGTATCAACAAGATCTGATATATTCAATATGTTGTGGTAATGGCTTAGCTGGTGTTCCACATTGACGGACGACAATGTAATAACAGTCTTGAGAGTGAGGACGAGATGAAACACTCGCTAAATCAAGTGACAATTATTTCATTTTTTAAATTGTTCGAAATAGATTTTAATACATGATCATCAGTGGTAGCATCAAAAATAAAGATTAATTTATTAGTGTATTTTGTAGAAATAATTAAAAAACTGTAAAACAAGCAATTTTTTTAGACTTGACAATAAAACTGTTAGTTTTGTTCAATATGAATCTTTTGATCTCTAATCGTATATCTTATTAATTTATCTGTAATTTTTAAATAAAACTTGTACTAAAATGTCGTTTGTCGACCTATAAAAATTTTCTTAACAAATGAACATAAACTTACAAAATGATTATAATTCTATCGATGTAATACTTTTGCAGGACAAGAAAAAAATGTTTTGATTTATTCATTCAGGAATGTATTTATTCGGTGAGAACGTTCTGTTTGTTTGTTATAAAAAATGATTTTTGTATATATGCTATGTTCGATTGTTTCTTATAGTCGATAATGGATTTTTTATAAAAAAAAGAAAACAAACATTGTTAATTGATTGAAATGATCTTTTGCTTCTCTTACAAAAAGATGACAAAATTTGCTTATAGATCTTTTTTATTTTTAGTGCATAGCTAATAAAATGCGTACTTTTTCAAGTGAAATGATGATCTGTCGGCGGCAAATTTAATATAAAAAGGAAAAAAATTGTGAATTTTCATTATTTGTTTGCTTCATTCAATACAATGCCAAATAGTAGTGAAGCAACTTCTAGTAGATATGATCCTGTACGAGTTCCTGAACAAGTATATATACTAAATTTAATTGAATAATAAATACGAATTATTTTATAGAATTATAATCGTGCTCCAAGACCATCAGTTAGTATCAATGTGAATGAACTCCAAGAAATTCCAAGTCAAAGTGAAAGGTATTGATATTAACCGAGAACTACAAAATCAAATTTTTTTGAATTGAATAATGCGAAAAATATATAGAATATCGTACAAAAAAATTCTCTATATTTCTTTGTATGTCAAACAAACTAGTAATTATATTTTTTTTATGTCTATAGTGGTACCTCTAACCTTCCAACAGTTTTGATTATTGGTGGTTTAGTAGTATTGGCTCTTTTAGCGGTTTGTGCTGGTGTTGCAACACCCGTCATAATTAGCCAGCTTCAAACATCGTCCACAACTCTTGAAAGTAAGATTAAAAATGAAAATCATCTGTATTTAATTAATTTTCAATAGCTACATCAATTAGCAGTTCAACAAACAGTGCATCATCTACTTCAAATGTAAATACTAACAGAAATATTCTTAAATTCAGAGATTGTTTTTGCATTTTAGTCGATCACATCAAGTACAAATTCCGCCAGTACTGGAGTCAATACCACCAGTAATACAGGATCTACTGCAAGTACTACTATTACTACGGGATCTACTGCAAGTACAACAACAGGCTCCACTACTACAACAGTAAGTGTTGGTTAGCATAACGCTTTGTACATCTTGACTACTTATGTTGTTTCATAGTTAGCAGCTGGTTTTTCGGCAGGTGGTGCCGTTCTAGCAGGAACAACTGCTTGGTATGGTTACGAAGAAGTCACAATAAATTGTACTGCTAATTTGAATAATATCACAATTACAATAAATGTACAAAAAACTGTTAATGCTACATATAGTGGTGCTTTTTCAACATTTTGGGGTGGAACAATGAATCAAGCATATATAGACAATGGAGCACAAGTAAT
>JAJEKB010025340.1:0-16903 GCA_022393335.1 Macrotrachela quadricornifera | reverse complement strand
AAAAAAAAAACCAACATAATAACTGTGAATAATATTGTGAATTCATTAAAATGTGTAAAGATACACTTTTCTAAATAAAAATAATTAATTTTCATATGAACACTAATGTAAAAAAAATGTAGTACTACTATAGTTTAGTAACACTTTTACTCTCACACTGATTGCTGTATGCAGTGTACCAATCAGCATGACTAAACTCCAGAAGAACTCAAGTATTTCAGAATAGGATCGCCACACTCGCATGTTTAAAGATATAGTTTTAGTTTAGAAATAATTTTAAGAAAGACTAAATATATAGTTAGAGCAAAGATTATTTTTTTCCTCTTGAATGATATTAAATCAATTTTAAATCGCTACAAATATTGAATAATGTATGATTTACTATTGAATCATTATTCTTTCCACATCTCACTTGCTCTGGCTGCGCACCATAATAATAGGCTAAGAGTCAAAAGATAACCTTGGTACTGTTAATATTACTATTGTATTGCTGTAATAGCATAATTGGTTACTTCCTAGTACCAATCGTATAGATCTAACAGAAGTAAATACGTATATATTATATAAGCTATATAAGAAGTGGGATAACAATTAGAGAAAAGACGCTATACGCGTCCTATACTATTACTTATATAAACGAGTAGATACTAATGATTCCAGCAATGCCCAAGAACTGGTAAATAGGAATTGTGTCAATTCCCAAATGATATAATGAAACTGTTATATTTTCTACAAGAACTAAGAACTGATATACAATTCGTTCACATATTTTCAGAAAGTAAATGAACACATCAGATGATAATGTCAAATTACTAACTTTCCTTCTCTCCCAATATCCCATATCCCATTAGAGAACTGACAAACGGTAATTCTTAGGCCTAGGAACTGAGGAATTGAAGAGAATTAATGGACATTACCTATCTGAGGAACTGACATTCACATCATACTCCATATATACATATACGATATAATATGAGTGTCAGTTTCTCGAATAGATATTATCCATTAGTTTTGCTCAATTCCTTGGTTCCTCGTCGTAGGAATCAGTGTTTGTCAGTTCGCTGATGGATTATGTGGTACTTTGAGGAGACGTGAATTACGAATTGATGTTATAATTTGATGTATTGCAGTTTACTCTTTGGAAATGTTTTAAGGAATTTACTCGAAACTGTAAAGGAATTGTATATCAGCTCTCAATTCTTTTGGGAAATATAAGTTTCGCTGTATCATTTAGGAATTGTATCAATTTCTATTTCTCAATCCTTGGACATCCATCATAATAATACATATATATATATTTTAATATTTGATGACAATGGCACTCTTTCAATAGTTGAAGATTTTAATGATTTATTTAATGTATTTCTCCCATTTTTTATGTTGACTAAATATTTGTGATGCTTGATTAGGTGATAAGAAGTATGAGAAAAGAAAAATAAATATTTTTAATAAAAATAAGCATTTACTTATTATCTTTTTGCATGAGTAACATGACTAATGACTATGATACATATATCTATGTCCAACTATTAGCTGAAAAGTGTACTACCAATAGTTCCTCAATTTTCATAAAGAAAGTAGTAAGACAATACTTAGTGAAGAAATATTTTCAATCAATAATGAGAAATGCATTAAATAATCTAGTCATTTATCATTAACTTCAATTATTAATTTAAGTGATGGACTGTTTTTATTGGATAATATTCTAAATCCATTATTCATTGAAATATTTATATATGGTAAGACTGTTCTCGAATTTATAAAAGAGAAACTATCAATAAATTCGATATGAAATATCAATATTTGAATATATGATCCAATATTTCCGGTACTTCTACTATGTACAAAGAAAATATACATAGAAAATTAAGAACATGATATTACTTCCTGATGAAACAACCAACATCTAAACAATAAAAATTTCTTTTTGCTAATGAACATCTATAGATAAAATCATCCCAATAATCTAATATCATTTGTTTCATTAGATATTGCAAATATAATATATATTAAGTAAGAATTCTTTCACTATTCATCCTTATGAATTATGTACATTTATGCTCTAGCCAACGATCAATTGTTCAACACTAATATGAGCGAAAAATGAGTAATATGTTACTCTGCTAACTTTATCTGATGTGAAGTAGCATGTACTAAAAAAATATTATAATACTCATTAACTATTTTATTTATTTATTTATATATAACCTACCAACTACATAAATTTGTTACATATGCACATAATAATTCGTATACCTAATCATGTCTCAGAAGAATTTAATAATAAATAACCAAGAAACATTTCGTCTAGATTGAACTATTTTTATGATAAAATTAGATCTCGAACAATGTCTAGATTATCAATTGAATTGAATGTTAGAATTGCATCATGCATCGATGCATGTCATACTTGTGTTATATTTTATTAGCACTTCCGGTTAACTAATTACGGGAAATTATAAAGATTCTTTTAAATAAGTAATTATTCTAATATTATAACGATAAAAATTATATGTGCTTGTTGGGAATTAAGAAGCCATTTTTTGATAGTAGATACAAGAAAAAAAATCCTTTCAATCTCATTTTTTCCCCTCTGGCAACTATGCCATCTGATCTTTCATGTTCATCAAAACGTATAGCATTCGGGAGAGATTGTTATTTAATTCTAATTTACTATCAGTATCGAAATTTTCCAATGACCTCGCAAGTTTTATGTATCTTGTCTTTATCAAAAAAGATTAGATTCCCTCATTTATTTCCCATGGTAATGACGTGTAACTATAAAACAAGGACAAATTATCTAATTGGAAGACATACACATCTTGACTAGATGTTCTGAAATTCTTATTTAAATAACTCTTTCTTTATTTATAGAAACTTAAAAGAGAAAAAGAATTGATGTATTTTTATTCGTGCATGATGCAATAAAAAGTTTATGAACATAATGACGATTTCTTTAAGTCTTTGCCATTTAAATAGAACACAAACATGCAAGAGAAGTGCAAGTGTCTGTCAAGCATACGTGTATGAGATAAGCGTCGTACAACTGAACGAGTAAGCAACCGACAGTTAGTCAATTCTCTTTTTTACTACATACATACATACAAACAGACCGAGAACAGCGATGACGACGACAATGTTCAGCATTAACATTTTCCAGTGACGTCGTACTGGTAAAAAAAGAAAGAAAAAAAGAGAAAGAAAGAGAATAGCAAAGAAAGAAAAAGTATGGCGCAAAATGAAGATGATTACGAAACAGACGGCGAGAAGAGAATGTGCTCAACGCACAAGAGAAAGGAGAATGCGGTTAGATGCGTGCTATTACGACTCCTTTTTCTTCTCGAAGTGAAAATGCACAAATAATCTTAGCGACAAAGGCTTTACATATTTTCATTTTCAAAGAAATCAAGTATAATAGTGTTCCTGTTAAGATTTCGGTGAAAAAATGCTTCTTTCTATCAGTCTCTTCATTTGTTTATATAAGTTCTATGATGTATAGCACATCATTTCTCTAATAACTTCTTGTCTATCGTCAAGACGTTATAATATCAATGTATTATGACAGTAAATTTCCTTGCATTACTTTTTCTTTTTTCTTTTTCTTTCAGAAATATTAATTCATAGTAATTGATAATGATTATACTATTCTAATGATTTTCAATCTTTTTATAATAATTTTTTTAAACATCTTTTTATGGTCAAAAAATGTTTATTGTGATGATTGTGAATTTTTAAAAATGTGTAAATGTACAAATTTTCCACTTTTTACATTAATTGATACAAATTATTTATCTAAACCTCGATCATTATTAAATCAAGATTTATTTTGTACATATTCAAGTGAAGATATAAATGAAACAAAATTAACAATATTTGATCAATTTAAATATTTTTATTATCGTTTTCGTACATTAACATTTGCAAATTATCCATTAATACCAACAAAAGCATTTCGTTTTATTCATTTTGAAATTGAAAGTGTTAAACAAACACATAAAACAAATAATCGAAATGTTATTGCATTTGTTAATATTGAACAAACACAATCAGGTATATTCGAAGAATTAAGTTTATCAGATTCTCATGATCAATTAATAATATCATTTCTTAATTCACCATCATTAATTTATGCTAATGGAACACTTTCAAAATTAAATTGTTATGAATTAAAATTTTATAATACAAATCCAAAAATTCCAATTGAATTTTTTTATAATACAATTTCTATTCATCATTTAATTATTGATAATCCTTCATTTACCGGTTTTCTTTCATCATCATTAAATACATTTACTTTTCAAGTATATAAATTTTCAATAAAAGATATTAGTATTCGTCATTTACAAGGAAAACATTTTTCAATTAAATTTCCTTCAGTTAAAGAATTAATTCTTGAAAATTATTATATTAATGGTGGTTTTCGTTCATTTAATAATCGTGATTTATCAGAATATTTTCCTCAATTAGAAACATTAAAAATTTTTTCATGTTCAATTCAACATATAATAAATCGAATGTTTGAACATTTAAATCAATTAAAATATTTAATATTAGATGGTATAACAACAATTGAAAATGAAGCTTTTTTTAATTTATATAATTTAAAAGAATTAAATCTTGGAAAAAATATTCTTCGTCTTGATCCATATGCATTTTTACATATGAGTACAAATATAATTTTATTAAATGAAAGTATTCATTTTCAATTAAATGATAAAAAACATTTTTGTGTATTTGCTCAATTTTCTCCATCAACAAATTTAAAAACATTTATTAAATTTTCAAAAAATATTAATATATGTACATGTACTATACGTTATTTATATCGATATATAGATAAATCATTGATGTCAATGACACCATATTGTTATTCTAATTCAAGTTTATATGTATTAGCACACGAAGAACGTTTATGTGATTTCGAACAACGTTTACTTCAATGTCATGTTTTACCTGATGAAGGTGTAACAATATATGGTAAACATTATAATAGTTCGTATTTTTATCAAAAACAAATATCAATACAACGAAATAAATTTACAATATTATATCAATATAGAATATATTTTATTATATTCTTACCTGTATTAGTTATAAGTATATGTTTAATTGTATTGATTATACGAAAACAAAAGCAACGTCATAATAGTACATATAGATATTTAAATCGTTTATTAAAAAGAAAAAATTTAACAGAAAATAATAATATAACAATGGATATAATTTATCATCGTACAGATGGTCATCAAGATCTTTTATCATCAAGAATACCAATATCAACTAAAGTTTAATATGTCAGATTGATAAAAATTTATTCAGGAAATTTCAAATATTTTCTATTCTACATTTTAGTTAATTTTAAAAATAAAAAGAAAAATACATTATAGATTATTTTCTTCTGGCTTGTTTATTTCTGTTTTGTTTTTCTTTTCTTTTTTTTTTTGTAATTTAAATAAAATTATTGCCATTAATTGACATTACCTAATTGACGTGAAGGTCGTTGATTAGCGGTAGGAAGTATTCGATTATTTATTGGTGATGTTATATTTTGACGTCCATCTAAAATTGCAGCTGCTCTTGCACGACTATTTGGTGATCGATATCGAGGATTAAAAGGTTGAAATGTTGATGCTGTTACACGAGTTGCACCACCAGTAAAAAATGGAGATGTTGATGGAGGTGGTAATGCCCTATATTAAAATAAAAAACCTAATTAAATTTATGATATTTATACGTACAATGGGTCTCGACAGCATAGTAGATTGTTATCAATCAT
The DNA here is from genome assembly GCA_022393335.1 of Macrotrachela quadricornifera. Classification (NCBI taxonomy): domain Eukaryota; kingdom Metazoa; phylum Rotifera; class Eurotatoria; order Philodinida; family Philodinidae; genus Macrotrachela; species Macrotrachela quadricornifera. The sequence goes on along the minus strand of JAJEKB010025340.1, from coordinate 11,127 downwards.
ACATGTATCACCTGACATACTTCGTAGAAGATTATTACCCTCTAAAAGAGAAAAAGAAATTAGTGATATATTTTTTTTTGCAATATTACAGGTAGATAATACCTTTACTATGTTTAAATGCATCCATAAAATATTCAAAATGTCTCATTTTAGCTCGAAGTAATGCTAATTCTTCAGCTTGTTCATTTACAATAAAATTTTGATGATCAAGAGTTTCCATACATTGTTCTAACATCTATAAATTGATTTAAAACATAAAAAAATTCGAATAGAAAATCAAATTTCTACATATTGATATTGTAATATTTGTTCTTGTACATCCATCTGGCCTTGTAATATTTGTGCACCCATTTGTGTAAGATTTGATGTCTAAATAAAAAAAAAAATTAAATTTACTGAAATTTTATTTTAAATTTTTTGTCTTCTTGCAGCATTTCTTCGTATTTCATTTTCATCTTCAAGTGATGTCAATCGTCGTTGATAAGCTTCATTTTGAGCATTTTGCATTGAATTTTGTATCTTTTATTATAATTTTTCAAAAAAAAATTAGTAATTATCTGTTCTTATAAATTACATACTAAGCTTTGCATTGGATTTACTGTTTGTAAAGCATTAGTTGGACGATAAAGATTCGAATTTATAGTGTTAGCTGCACCTCCTGACGGTGTAAGTGGAGGAAATGGTGTTCTTGGTGGTTGTGGAATAGGTGGAGGTCGTCCTCCCATACTTAGTGCTGTATTGAATGGTAAAGTCGTATTATTTACAGCCGGAAAACCTGTTGGACCACTACCAAGAGGTGTCGGTCCTGAGATAGAAGGACCTCCTGATGCTAAACTGGTGCCACCACGAGGCCATATATCAGAAACGGCTGAGGGTAAGGGAAGATCAGACATTATAGTTTTTTCTTATGAAAAACACCTACGAAGAGTCGTGACAAATAATAACTTTTTTTTTCTTTTTACCTTCACAAAAGAAACAAATGTGCTCATTCGGGTGTATCGATAAAACGAAATATATTCGAATATATAATGTATATTCACATTATGTGACTCATACATTCGTGATATTGCTTGATTACATATATCATCCATTACAATCAGAGCGTGTTCACATAAAGTATGGCTGATGAATTTGACCCATTGAAACAAACAATAAATAAACCATCTGAAGATTTATATGGTATAAAATTTACTATTTTTTTTTAATTAATAATTTCTATTTTTTTGTTTAATAAATAGCAACAGTACAAAAAAAGAACATAAATAACGATGATGATCTTCTTCGTCCTGAATATGAAAATATTCTAAAAGTTGGTGAAAAACAAACAAACAAATCTCCTGAGTCACAACCAAAAGAAGAGGTTTACCATAAACTTGACTTTAAAAATACTGCATATAAAGCTCCAATTCGATCAACAAATCAGTTTGAAGGAAATATTCGAGAATTACCACCATCAACTTATGTTACTAGTTCACTACCACAAGCAGCAGCAGCAGCAACATCTGGACAACGAATAGGATCATATGAACAAAATACTGAAGGTTATTATGGCAAGTATTGTTGAACATTCTTCTTTTTTTCTATTTATTTGTAATTGATAGATCAAAATTATGAAACAGAATCACCACCAGGTTATTGTTATGATGAATATTATGAAAATCAATTATCATATAAAAAGAAAGGATTTTCTGTGAGTATTTTTATATTTTATATCTATAAATATAAATAATATATAGTCAGTGATTCGTCGTTTTGTTCGACGTATTCCAATTTTAAGTATGTTATCCAGAGATTCATCCGCATCTGAAACCTATGAAACCGAACAACCTCAAGAATATGTTGAAGAAAAAACAGGTGATGAACCACCACAATTGGTTGATGAAAATCAAATACCACGTGAATTAACAGCTGACGAATTAGCATTAAATGAACGTTATTCAAATAAATTACGTACACAAGTAATACGTCTTCAACAAAAAGATCAAACACAACCAGTTGATGTTTCAATTCATCATGAAAGTTATACAATATATTCATGTGATGCTGGTCGAAATGTTATAGAAATATTTGATATGTATGGAAAACTTCAGCATGTTATTGATGATCAAACAACTATTAAATTTCAACCAACATCTGTTGCTGTTGCATATGATGGTACAATATTAACTGCAAGTCATTTTAGTCATTGTCTTCATATGTATTCACCTAGTAGTGATGTACAAGGAACTGAACAGGTTCACAATGGTTATCAGTTTCAGCAATATAAATTAGGTTCACCTGGTCAGGGTATACATGAATTTCGTCATCCAGCTGGTATTGCTATTGATTATAATGATGGTTATTTATATGTTTGTGATCGAGGAAATTTTCGTATACAAGTTTTACGACCAGAAGGTATATGCGAACGAGTTATTGAATTATTCTTACAAGATCAACAACAATCATGCATATCTCCTATTCAAATTGCTCATCAACAAAATGGAGATCAAATTGTTTGTATTATAGATGCAGGCGATGCTTTATGTTTTATTCCAAAAAATGCTGATGGGTAAATAAAAATTTATTTAATTTTAATTTTTTAAATTAATTATATACATATATATATATATATATAGACCAACACATGTTGAACCATTTTATGTCATTGATAATGATGGATTAGGTCTTCAAGGTGCTACCGGTATAGTTATAGATTGTGATGATCGAATTTTTATATCGGACACAGGTCACCATCGTATTGTTATTTGTACACCTGAAGGTGGTTATATAACACATTTTGGTACCGAAGGTTATGGTGCAGGTGAATTAAAACGTCCATGTGGATTAGATGTAACAAATGATGGAACAGTTGTTGTAGCTGATAGTGGAAATAAACGATTACAATTATTTGGTTCAGTACGTGAACAAGCAGTTCAAGAAAACAAATCTCCAATAAAAAAATCTGATGATAAAGATGATCCAATGATTGATCTAAACACACTGTAATATAAATCAAATTCAATGATAAACTCAACTTTTTTTTTCACAATTTTTATAAATAATTTTTTTTTCATACCGAATGTTATTTATTGAAATCATAATTAACATTAAAATCGATTAAAATTTCTCGTTCATCACATTAATTCTTTCTGCAACTCAGTTATTAAAAGTCATTTAATAGACTAACCTATGAGGATATTTTTTTTATATGATAGATGACAGATAATCTCTTTGCATGGCGAAAGTCTAGTTGATTTAAATAACAAAAATGTAATATGAACACAAATATATACATTCAACATGTTTCTTTATTTCTAACAATATTAATCAGAATTGAATCAACAGAAATACTTCATTATGATATAAATGAATAAAATTCTCTCTATCAATCTCGTCATTTTTGATATAATCTTAGTAAATGTAATTCTCAATAGAAACTTGTACAATGATAACATTCACATCCATCTCTAATTACAAATCAATATCGTTCTAGGATAACTCTCCAATTTCATCAATTAACATGGAATGTCATAATTTTACGGCGTTATTTTTTAATGTCAAGGATTGTATGTATTGTAGAATCTATATATTTCTTATAGATATGATTGTAATCTTAGTATAATTAAAACAATATGGTCGTATGAGCCTCTAAGCTCTAATTATATTGTTTATTAAATAAGGTTTTTATTATTTATTAACCTTAATCAATAGATCATACTACGAAATTATTTATTCGTTTAAACTTTCAAATAATATAACATAATGACTACTTTCAATTTTTGTATTGCATAGAATATTTTTATCTTTTCTTTACTTTTACCTAAAATAAAAATCATTTGATTTTTACCTTGTCATATAACATATTCAATATTATACTATTATTTCAAACATTCATTGAAAACCTTAGCTATGCGTAGTAAATTATAGATTAGATCATTTTTTAATGATAATATATGAAAAAGAAAGATGATTCATCTAAGACTTTAACAAGGCCAATTTATACTTGACTTATTTGAGTAATACAAGTAGAAAATTTAATTGAGTAGACGATGGTAAATTGATCACGTCTACTAACTTCATAACACAAGAATTTAAAATAAAAATTTTTTGTCAATAAAGAAGCAAAATGGCACATAACAGATAATTTAAATATGTTTCTGTCGCTTCTTTTTTTTCAATACTATAATGCATCAATTTTCTTAATCAATTTCTTTGGTCTTCTCTGGAATTCGACTTACACATTTATTCATTTCACATAATCTAAATAAATACATATTTCCTGTTTTTTGACGAACAATAAATTTAATCCTTTAAATCTCTTAGTATTTCATTGAAAGTCTGTTTGAATTCGATATAATTCAATCATTTGTATTCTATAAAATGAATCATTCTTTTCTAAACAAACTTCAAGAATGTTTACTTGGAATTTCTTTTCATTATTAATAGATGTGACAACTTCTTGTATAACAAAATAAGGATTTCATAACGAAGTATTAGCAATGCACTCAAATTTTTGTACTGATTCATATGATCAATTCAGTATTTGATTCATACAACAAGTTGTATGAATAGTTAAGGAGGTAGAAAAAGCACTCATTTCAAATATATTATCAAATATCACATAAATAACTTGACCATTCCCACAATGAATAATACCAAAAACCTAAAAATAATGCAAAATTTCTGTAATATCATTGTCTCATTTTTTATATCAGATTATTCAAGTAATAAATCCAATGTATTATCAAAATAATTTTCATTATTTGTATGTTTACCGTAAATAAATGAAAAACAAAATTTATGATAATAGACTAAGATTGATTATATAACTAATCAACAGTAAAGAAATTGATTATAAACAAACAAAAGCGTATTGTAATAAAATATTTTTCCTAAAAGATCGCCTACTTAAATAACATTCTTTCTGCTGATTCTTCTTTCTTATCATTTTCAAATACTACATTCCTAAATAGTTAATAATAATAATAATTCCTTCGGCAAAAATCTTATTGTGTCCTTATATTTTTATGATAAATTTGACGTCAGACAAATAAATTATTATCAAACGAACAAGAGAAAATAGGGCCAGTTATTGGCGGCACATGACATGCTTTTTTTTTTACAAAGAATTAAATAATCAGAATCAGCATTAAATTCTGAGTAAAATCAGGTACTTTTTGATATCGAAAAAATCACTTTCATCTTTTACGATCTAGGAAATACTTGAGCATCATCGAGAGTGTTTTCTCTTGAACTTTAATACTTAAAATCAAAATTTGGAAATAATGGAATATTGAGGATGAAAAATCTTATTTGTTTTTGGTTGCTGGCTGAGGTCTATGTTCTTAATCAGACAAACATAAAAAAATTATTGGAAGTCGAGTTTGGTCCAATTTCTCAATCAAATACTAAAAATAAAGGGATCAGGTGTTGGATGCTCTTAACTTCATATAGGGAATTTAAAAAATCTCCAAACAATGAATAACGTATTATAAATCAGCACAGTTTTTCACGCTTTTTTCGAATATGAGTTTAAAAAAACAGAGAAAAAGAAGAAAGAGCATGACCAAATAGTTTCTTTATATCGAGCTAATTGCGCATATAACATAATTTTTTGTTAAGTTTTTTTAGTATTTGATTCTAAAACTAACCAAAAATCGACTTTTAACAATTTCTTTATGTGTTTCTGATCGAAAAAGCAGTTTTAAATATCATGAAATATATTTTACACTATCTAATGGTATCACTCGATTGGTTGAGAACAATAATTGAAAACAGATACCTGTCGGTAGATATATGCATCAGTCCTAGTTCTAATTAGTGGACTGGGTATCTACTTCTTAATAATATATTATTATGTTAAGTCATATTCTCTTGTAATTATGTACCAAATCTAGTCGTTGAATAAGGATCTCAATATTAATCACAGAAAAACTGGTCATTCAGCATCTAAATATTTTTTCGAAATAATGAATCGTATTTGATGAAGGAAACTCCTTTAAAATGTCAGTGAAACGGTTTCGAGAAACGGCAGAGATCTTAAAATTCATGTTTTAGCATCTAGAAAATAACAAATAATATAGCATCCTGATTAGATAAAAGTGTATTATAAATGTGTATTGTCTATTTGAAAGTTAAATGATCGTGATCATTTTGTGAATAACTTTTTATAGGAGCGAGATAGAGACGTAGAGTTTTTACTGTTGGAAAGAAAAGATGAAAACGCATTGGACTATATATAGAAAATTTTTTCGAACTACTCTTCTAAAGATTTTAGTCGAATGTTTTCAACAAATTCGTTTTTTTTCCTCTACGTTAAAAGAGAGATTTTTCTATCAAAACCCCGCAAAAACTGAAATTTTTCGATTATTTTGGTAGAAAATAATGGTGATAAATTGTGTCTCCGATGGTTTCAATATTGTATTAGTATTAATTAGAAATGGAATCATGGTACGACTCTGTAGCTCTGTTATGTTTGGCGGCTCTAACGCACTCCGGAAAATCAATAAATTAATATCGTGTCCATGACAGACATGCTGTTTGCCTTAAAGTTTCACATAAAACCTTCAGAAAGTATAATTCGAAAACATTTTCTATATATGATTCGATACGTTTTCATCTCTTCTTTCCAACGGTACAAAATCCTATGCTCCTCTCTCGCTGCTACGAAAAGTTATGCAGAAAATGCTTATAGCTATTTAATTCTGAAATGGACAATAGTCGCAAATCAAGTTGAACTTCAATGCAACATTTTGATTTAACATGCTTTTATTTTGAATAAAGATATGACTTTCTAATTGCAACACTTACAATTTTGTATGAAAATTTCAGCATTACTTAAAAATGACATTTATATAAATGAAAATGAATAGCAAGAACTGATATTACGAATTTTTAGTGACTAAAGTTTATTATGTTAAAAATTTTTCTATAACTTTTAGATAGTCAATCATATTTTTCGATTATTATTAAAATAAGAACGAATTCTTTCTGATTGGAGCAATAGTCATTTAAGAAGTAATGTACTCTGTAAAATATGGTGATAAAGACCTATCATTTTTAATAACTGTCAATAGTAACAAGAAGCAGTTAACAGATGATCATATAAACGAATTGTTACGATCGCATACCTTATAAAAATCTAGCTATCTTATAGTGAGTTATACATTACTCTGACAGATAACAACGAATGAGCATAAAGTAATACAAGAACTATTAAACATCATATGTAGCATGGATACGTCAGCAGTCTCACATCCCAATAATTACAATATATTGGAGAAAAAGAAAGTATTCGTCATTCGCTGACCTATAGTTCAGCTTAAGTCGTTACCCAGTTAGGACTGCGTCTCAGTTAACTAGGCTCGTGCATATCTAAGTTTCTGACAGCATTCAATAGTAAATTACATCTTTTGCTACTAAAATTCCATTTTTTTGACTTCTGACATCAAATTTTACATCTAATGGTGCTACTTACAGCATACCAAAAGTAGTAATGAAGCACTGGCGATTCCTTATACATATGGGCGCGATCAACTGCTCGGAGACTCCATCAATGTTTTTTCTATTGTAAGGATAAAACATATAAACGTTCAGGTCAATTTTAGGGTATCTATGATCCTCTCTCATATGACACGAACAATGGTATGTTTTATCCTTACAATAGAAAAAAAAAACATTGATGGGGTCTCCGAATAGTTGATCGCGCCCATATATGTGTTGATTATGCCAATTGAAGACATGAAAATTCGATATATATAGAATGTATATATTTTTGTTAATAAAGCAGAATTATGGACAACAAAAATCTCATATATAGAATAGTTTTTGAATAGACAAAAAAAATAATAAGTAAACTGGCTAGAGAAATAAAGAAGACAGATTACATGTGCACTCGATTATCGAGAAGAATTATGTTTTATACAAATTATGATCAGTTAATTTCGACGTAAAGCTTCTAAACGAGCTTCTAAATCTGCATCAGCAGTTGATATGGCTTGTGCTTGTTGACCTTGACCAGGATTAGCTACGCGACCTCCTAAAGCACCATTTTGTGCAGCTATAACAAAAGAACATCAAGTAATCAATTATTTTCTATATATTTTATAAAATAACTCACTTGGTATTTGATTAGCCATAGTTATATTAAGTTCATTAAGTACTTGATCAACAAGTTCATCACTAGAAAAATGAGTTTCGATTAAATAAAGAAAAAAATATTTCTTCTATCTCACGTTGCTTCTTCATCTTCATCTCCTTCGAAAGCAGCATCCATAGCATCATTCATCATTTCTTGTTTTATATTATTAGCTGTCATATTCTGTTCAAACATTTGCATAGTTTTTTGAAAATCTTGTAATGGCATCTTAAGAAAAATATTCGATTTGTTTTTCAAAAATAAAAAATATCAAAAGAATAAACAAACCATTCGATTTAATCTTGCTAATGTTTTAGTTGTTTTAACCATAACATTAGCCATTGTCATTTGAGCATTCATTGATGATGCTTCAGATTCAAGTGTAGATAATGTTGCATCCATAGCACCTAATTTATTTATTTGATTTCGTTGACTAACAATATTTTTAGCGTATGTTCGTAAGGCTTTCTATATTTTTTAAAGATAATTATATAATAATTAATTTAGATAAATTAATACCTGTTCGCCTTTAGCTGCTAATTTACGAATTTCATTTTCATTTCGTGTTTTTTCATTATTTAATCGATTTTTTTCACGTTCGAGTTCGCGTCTTGCTCGTCGAATAGCTCGTTTATTTTCTTGCATAATTTCTTTTGGTGTTTTTGTGTGGAATAATTCTTTTAACCTGTCCATAGTTGATGAAGATGACTGGTAATGGTGATTGAATTTTGTATAAAAAAAAATCTTTTAAATAATATAGTTGGAAATACGTAGGTGGGAAGAGAAATGAGTCAAAGAAAAAAACAACATAAATGAACAACAGTATAAATCATTGAGATACAAGAAGCTGTTTCATTCATGAGTCATATCAAATCAGAATGTTAACCAATAAGATATTCATTTATTAATTACCATTTTTAGATTATATTACATTAAAGTATAAATGATTTAGATTCTTTAAAAAATCAATTGAAGAAATAATTAATGATCGCAAGATGGCGCTAGTAAACAGAAATGTTTTGTCAAAATTTGATTTCATTAGCAAAAATTCTAGTGTTGTAGTACAATATTATTGTATAATGTTCTAACATATGTGCAAAGTTTGATTAGTTTTGTATGTATAATTTGATTGACGATTTAGGTGGTTAGTTTCAATGACTTTCCACTTGTCAGAAAGCCAGCGTGGTATCAACAAGATCTGATATATTCAATATGTTGTGGTAATGGCTTAGCTGGTGTTCCACATTGACGGACGACAATGTAATAACAGTCTTGAGAGTGAGGACGAGATGAAACACTCGCTAAATCAAGTGACAATTATTTCATTTTTTAAATTGTTCGAAATAGATTTTAATACATGATCATCAGTGGTAGCATCAAAAATAAAGATTAATTTATTAGTGTATTTTGTAGAAATAATTAAAAAACTGTAAAACAAGCAATTTTTTTAGACTTGACAATAAAACTGTTAGTTTTGTTCAATATGAATCTTTTGATCTCTAATCGTATATCTTATTAATTTATCTGTAATTTTTAAATAAAACTTGTACTAAAATGTCGTTTGTCGACCTATAAAAATTTTCTTAACAAATGAACATAAACTTACAAAATGATTATAATTCTATCGATGTAATACTTTTGCAGGACAAGAAAAAAATGTTTTGATTTATTCATTCAGGAATGTATTTATTCGGTGAGAACGTTCTGTTTGTTTGTTATAAAAAATGATTTTTGTATATATGCTATGTTCGATTGTTTCTTATAGTCGATAATGGATTTTTTATAAAAAAAAGAAAACAAACATTGTTAATTGATTGAAATGATCTTTTGCTTCTCTTACAAAAAGATGACAAAATTTGCTTATAGATCTTTTTTATTTTTAGTGCATAGCTAATAAAATGCGTACTTTTTCAAGTGAAATGATGATCTGTCGGCGGCAAATTTAATATAAAAAGGAAAAAAATTGTGAATTTTCATTATTTGTTTGCTTCATTCAATACAATGCCAAATAGTAGTGAAGCAACTTCTAGTAGATATGATCCTGTACGAGTTCCTGAACAAGTATATATACTAAATTTAATTGAATAATAAATACGAATTATTTTATAGAATTATAATCGTGCTCCAAGACCATCAGTTAGTATCAATGTGAATGAACTCCAAGAAATTCCAAGTCAAAGTGAAAGGTATTGATATTAACCGAGAACTACAAAATCAAATTTTTTTGAATTGAATAATGCGAAAAATATATAGAATATCGTACAAAAAAATTCTCTATATTTCTTTGTATGTCAAACAAACTAGTAATTATATTTTTTTTATGTCTATAGTGGTACCTCTAACCTTCCAACAGTTTTGATTATTGGTGGTTTAGTAGTATTGGCTCTTTTAGCGGTTTGTGCTGGTGTTGCAACACCCGTCATAATTAGCCAGCTTCAAACATCGTCCACAACTCTTGAAAGTAAGATTAAAAATGAAAATCATCTGTATTTAATTAATTTTCAATAGCTACATCAATTAGCAGTTCAACAAACAGTGCATCATCTACTTCAAATGTAAATACTAACAGAAATATTCTTAAATTCAGAGATTGTTTTTGCATTTTAGTCGATCACATCAAGTACAAATTCCGCCAGTACTGGAGTCAATACCACCAGTAATACAGGATCTACTGCAAGTACTACTATTACTACGGGATCTACTGCAAGTACAACAACAGGCTCCACTACTACAACAGTAAGTGTTGGTTAGCATAACGCTTTGTACATCTTGACTACTTATGTTGTTTCATAGTTAGCAGCTGGTTTTTCGGCAGGTGGTGCCGTTCTAGCAGGAACAACTGCTTGGTATGGTTACGAAGAAGTCACAATAAATTGTACTGCTAATTTGAATAATATCACAATTACAATAAATGTACAAAAAACTGTTAATGCTACATATAGTGGTGCTTTTTCAACATTTTGTGGTGGAACAATGAATCAAGCATATATAGACAATGGAGCACAAGTAAT